>JACXGJ010005435.1:0-39223 GCA_016801105.1 Esox niger
AGAGAGACATGGAGAGAGACATAGAGAGACATGGAGAGAGGAACATGGAGAGAGACATGGAGAGAGACATGGAGAGAGACATAGAGAGAGACATAGAGAGAGACATGGAGAGAGACATGGAGAGAGACATGGAGAGAGACATAGAGAGAGAGACATGGAGAGAGACATAGAGAGAGAGACATAGAGAGAGGAACATGGAGAGAGAGGAACATGGAGAGAGAGGAACATGGAGAGAGAGGAATGTGGAGAGAGACAGAGAGAAAGAGGAAAATGGAGAGAGAGAGGAACATGGAGAGAGACAGAGAGAGGAACATGGAGAGAGACATAGAGAAAAAGGAACATGGAGAGAGAGAGGAACATGGAGAGAGACATAGAGAAAAAGGAACATGGAGAGAGAGAGGAACATGGAGAGAGATGTAGAGAAAGAGGAACATGGAGAGAGAGAGAGGAACATGGAGAGAGACATAGAGAAAGAGGAACATGGAGAGGGAAAGGTCTGGAAATATTTGGACACTGACACAATTTTCATAATTTTGTCTCTGTTCACCACCAAAATGCATTTGAAACGAAACAGCCGAGATGCAATTGAAGTGCAGACATTCAGCTTTAATTCAAGGGTTTGACCAAAAATGAGCCGTTCCAAGCCTTCTCCATACTTTTTTCTTCCCATCATTTTGGTACAGATTGATCTTAGTTTCATCTGTCCAAAGAATGCTGTTCCAGACCTGGGCTCGCTTTTTTATTTTCTTTGGTAAAGTCTTATCAGGCCTTTCTATTCTTGTGGCTTATGAATGGTTTGCACCTGGTGGTGAACCCACTGTATTTGCTCTTGTGAAGTCTTCTCTTCATGATATACTTGGATAATGATATGCCTACCTCCTGGAGGGTGTTCTTCACTTGGCTGGATGTTGTGACAGGGTTTTTCTTTACCATGGAAAGGATCCTAAGATCATCCACCACTGTCTTTTGTGAACATTTTGCCATTTTGTATTGCAGAGCTCACCAGTGCATTTTTCTCAGAATGTACCAAACAGTTGATTTGCTATCTAATTTTCCTGCTATCTCTCTGATGGATTTTGTTTTGCAGCCTAAGGATGGCCTGTTTCACTTTCATTGAGAGCTCTTTTGACCACATGACAATTGTCCAATTAATTTTGGTCCATTGAAAAAGAATGGTCTTTAGTCTTATAGCTTTTCTAGCTTCCTATGTTTTATATTCTATTTCTATTTTATTATTGTATGTTTTATTATTATGCTCTAATTTACATTTCTCTTCTTGATTTATTTTGTTATTGAATGTGTATCCTGCTATATTTTACCAATTATAATGCAAGTTCTGGTGCTATCAGAGGAATAACCTCTGTGTAAACTGTTTTGATTATATTGCATTATTTCTGTTTTCACTGTAAAGCACATTGAATTGCTTCTATGTATGAATTGTGCTCTATAAATAAACTTGCTTACTTGCTTGCTACACATTTAAGACCTAAACCCTTCCATGGTGAACAGACAAAATATTAAGACTGAGTGTTTAGTATCAGTGTCTGATCAATTCCGCGACCTAAGTGTTGAGAGAGAGCGAGAGACGTAGACAGAGAGTGACAAAGTCCAAACATGCAAACACTACAACTGGATACATGATGATGAAATATGTATGGCTTTTTTTGTAACTCTCCTTGGAGGAACAGTGTGTGTGCCCGTGTGTGTGCCCGTGTGTGTGCCCGTGTGTGTGCCCGTGTGTGTGCCCGTGTGTGTGCCCGTGTGTGTGCCCGTGTGTGTGCCCGTGTGTGTGCCCGTGTGTGTGCCCGTGCCTTAAGACCACACATGGAAGTGCAGTCAAACTCTGAGAAAACAAACTGTCCTGGAGTGGCCTATATTACTTATGTTAGTCTATATTTCATAGACGCAAGTCTTGTCTTAACAACTCAATAATAATAATAATAGTTTTATTGGTCTCATAAAATAATGGTAATCAAGATTGTATAGTAAATACAATAGTAACTAATCATTTAAACGCTTTAGGGCAACACATTGGACTACAATATTTTAGAAAACTTCTATTCATTACATGAAATAGTCTTCCAGGTTTGTTGTTAGGCATTGAGAATTGTTTTTTAACCTTACTAGGAATAATCCCTGGCTATACATAAAGGCCCATGCGTCAGACACTGAAAGAGAAACTGCATTTTCTTTTCTTTTTTTATTCTCCATCCTGTATGGCTAACATTCCTCTCTTGCTGTCTTTATAACTTCTACTAATTGAATTTCACCGTAAAAATAGGCAAATTATCAGTGATGTGTTGGCATTGATTGTCTTCTAATTATCTATCGAAATACCTGTAAAGAAAACCCAAATTCATTGTAAAATCATTTATACCTTTTTGATTCTTTTTTGCACTCTGATTCTTTTCCTCAATGATTCTGGTGTATTTTCTTATACTGAAAATACCAACTTGGCTGAAACTGCATCGACACCTCAGGAGAGGCGTGAGGCTTTGAATTGCTCATCACCATGCAGTGCTTACTGCCTACCGTCCCCTTCCTGGGAATTAATTCAGAGAAACTGGGTTGCTTTGCCTCATCACGCTCTAAATCAAATGATTAAAATGCAATCCAAGGTGATTTACAAGTCAAAAGAAAAGGGTAAGTGTAAAGTGTTTCTACTCAAAATCAAGATATAGTTAACAGGAATAATACAAAATATGTCCCATAGTAAAACTAATGCACCAAAATAGTTCTGATTAATAAAGACTACTAAGACAGTTAAAAAGAATGACTCAAAAGCTCTCTTGAAAATGTTTTTAGAAAGTGATTTTGTGTGCCAATTTATTCAAGAACAGGAATATCTCGTTCGGTCCAGTTTTGTCTTTACTTCAAAACCTTCTGAGGTTCATGCTCTCTGGATCAGGTTTTCCGTAAGAACCCCTCTTCATTTTGTCCCATTCATCCTCAATCCTGAACAATCTCAGTCCTTGCGGCTGAGAAGCTTCCCAATAGCATGGGGATGCTGTCATGATGCAATATTATCCTGATATTATGATTACAACACAATAATACTGTGATTCTTTGTGATTTGGGATATACTTAGTTTGCATTCCGATATATTGCAATTCATTATTCACTTTTCAAATTTGTAATACATTTTTCTCATTGAAAATCATACCAAGGACAAACATAGCAAAAATGAACTACACCTAGTAATAATTAATCTAGAATCACAAGCTTTTCATTTGTAACTAATCTGTGCGCATGAACTCTATGAATGCTGAAATCATCTGAGGGGAATTCTTGGGCTCTTTAGATATATTACTCTGATGCAGTTATTGAACTAATAATATAGAAACAGATTCACAAAAAAATAACACTATAAAACACAAAACCAGTGAGTATGCAGTGTGTTGTTTGATTAATAATAAAGGTCTTTAGTAACAGGCACAGCTATAAATTGGGCTGCTGCCATGGCAGGTTCTCCCATCTCGGAAGAGAAACTCTGACCTTTGGGTTCTTGTTCTCCTTCCTGTCTTGAGGCCCTTCTCGACAGTTTTTTCCCAAAGGCCAGCTCTAGGAAGCGTCTCAAGTTTGCAATGTTGAAGGCCACTGTGCTCTTGGAAAATGTTAATGCTTTAAAATAATTTTTTAAAGAAATGTTGATGCCCTGACAGAATTCTCTGAGGTCTATGGAGATTTTCGAGGATTTCATGTCTTGGTTTCTTGGATGATGGCTTAACATGCACTGTGAAGTATGGGACCTTATATAGACAAATGTGTGAAAGGGTTTGAATGCATATGCACATTATATTTTTCAGTTTTTAATTTTCAGTAAATTGTTTTGCCGGTTCATCACATCTGCAACACAACAACATGTGGAGAAATTAAAGGGGTCTGAATATTTTTTTTAAAGCACTGTCTGTCTCAGGTCAGTGAAGGAACTTTAAAATAGCTTTTATGTGTGCTCTCCTGCTGTTTTTTGTTAGCGAACAACCTGCTGCATTCTGAATTATTTCAAATTTTCTAATGTTTTTGTAGGTAAGTCCAGAAAGGAGAGCAGTGTCTGCTAGTGATTAAAGCATTCATTAGCATCTCAGTATTGGCCTGGCAAAGAAATAGATGCTCTTTGGCAATGTTTCTTAAGGGATAAAATGCTGATTTCGTCACATTTTGGATATGGGCCTCAAAATGATTTTACCCTGGAGAGTTGAATCTAGAGAATGCAAATGTGCAAAAAGTTACTTCTTTGGGCCCTGGCACAAAATAACAAAAATCGCATTTCTGTCTTAGTTGCAAGAAATGTTGTGCTGTCCATGTAGTTGTGTTGGTGATGTATACAATAATGGTGTCAATTGGACTAACATTAATCTGGGAAAACAGAGATCTACAGTTACATCAGCTGAGCTGTTGAAAATGAACTCCATGTCACGTATGGTCACCCAGAGCAACCAAATAGTGTCTGTCATTAGGAACTCACTATTCGTAATGTTTTAGGAATAGTGAATTCCTAAAACATTATAGCCTGTTGAGGAGGACATGGTTATAGTATCCATGTCTCCGCAAAAATCCTGTATTACAAGTATTGAGAGCTTTTTAGCCACAGTGTTAATCCTGAGGCCATTCACCGCCTTTATTTGGGCTGAATGGTGGGCAAAACATCGGTTTTTCAAGGCTTTTAGCTATAAAGGGAGGTAAGACGATAGTCTGTAATTGTTGTAGTCTGAAGCATATGCTGATCTTTTTAAGTAGGGATTTCATTAAAGCCATTTGAAAGATGGAAATGGGCCTGTGAACTGGTAGTACTTTCTCAACTAGGACAAAAGTTACTCCTCAAGGTACGTCGGCAGCCTGTATGATCACTGGTAGTTGTTGGCCAGGAAATGTGTTGTATTCCAGGTGCTCTGTGGCTGGCGATGACTTCCTGTTTGGTAACATGGCTTTGGAGGACACATTTCAATATTGGAATCTCTTGAGCTTGCCAGGAGTTGGTGCAATGAAACAAGGCCATATGTTTGATTTTGATCTAATTGATCCAGAGTAACATTATTTAATTTAAAAGTGGATGTTGGCCAAATAGTTCATTCCTTGGCAGTTAGTGTTGCAGTGACAGTAAAAATGTGCAGTAAAAGTGAAATGATGGTATTTCAGCCAGTGTGGACTGATTATATTTATTTAGTGCTTAGAAAGAATCTTAACAGTTGGCTCAAATTTGTGTGAACTAAATAATGTAAAAAAATCATAAACTTTTAAACTGATGGGCAAAACCGAAAATGAGCCATTGTTCAATTGGCCAGTCCAACACTTTCCCCCTTCTGTCCTGAAAAACTCCTTGGTCATGTAGCTACGCTGTGTATTGGGTTATTGTCCTGATTGTGAAGTGCCATCCAATATGTTTTAAGGCATTTGGTTGGATCTAAGTGGACAAGATCTTTCTGTATACTTCAGAACTCATCCCTCTGCTGCTATCAGAATTTACAAAACAAATGAAGACATCTGTTATTTTATGTCATCAGTTTGGCATAACGTGCAGCTTGCTAGCTTAATTTAATTGTTAACAAGATACGGTGCTAGGATAGCTTGTTTGTTTGTTTGAGACTATTTAAGTGTGACCTAGTCGAGTGTGCTACTCATTCTGTCCATGTATTGACCGTGCTACCTATCTGGTACTAATCTATGATTATTGCTTGTTTATCATACATCTGTGTGGTGTTTACACGTGGTGAAAACTGTTTCTTCATTTTTGTTGTGTAACTGGGTTGTTTGAGCTATTGCATGGTGAACTTGATCACTGTATGTTGGTGAGTGTGTCTGTCTTTGATAATAGCGTGCCTGACCAGTCAATGACCTCGCCATACCTCACTGCTAATTACTCAGAATGTCACTTGTGTGCTGTCCTTCAAAACATTGTTATTTACAGTGGGGCGCCATTCTGCTTGAAATGTTCTAAACCATGGTCTGTTTGTTTTCTGTTATAACTGTACCATTTTATTTACGCTGTTCACAAACATCATACAACTCTGAGCTATAACTCCATTACCGGACTCTTAGATCGATGGTAGGTCATGAAAGTCAGCCAATGAGTCATATTCAAATCAAATTTGATTCATTTAGAGACAAAAAGCAAGTTAAAGGGGTAATCCACCCCAAACCACTAATTCCTATAATGTATTTTGTTGAGTAATACAAACACAGTACCGTTCAAAAGTTTAGGGTCACTTAAAAATGTCCTTGTTTTTTAAAGAAAAGCACATTTTTGTCTGTTAGAATAACATAAAATTGATAAGAAATACAGTGTAGAGATTAATGTTGTAAATGTCTATTATGGCTGGAAACGGAATATCTACATAAGCATACCGAGGTCCATTATCAGAAACCATCAGTCCTGTGCTCTTGTTAACATAACCCTTTTGCATTTGTGTTTAACTGTTTAACTGATTTAAGAAGCAATATAACTGGCCTTCAGACTAGTTGAGTATCTGAAGCTTCAGCGATTGTGAGTTTGATTACAAGCTCAAAATGGCCAGAAACAAACTTTCTTCTGAAACTCATCAGTCTATTGCCAAGAAACTTAAGATCTCATACAAAGTTGTGTATTACTGTCTTCAGAAAACAGTGCAAACTGTCTCTAACCAGGATAGAAAGAGGAGTGGGAGGCCCCGGTGCACATTTGAGCAAGAAGACAAATACATTGGAGTGTCTAGTTTTGAAAACAGACGCCTCACAGATCCTCAATTGGCAATAAATAGTACCTGCAAAAAACGTGTCTCGATGTCGACAATGAAGAGGCGACTCCGGGATGATACTCTTGTACCTTTACAACAACCTTCTTACATTAGTCTACGTAGCACATCAATTAAAATAGGCCTCAATAACCAATGAAAGCAGGTTGGTCATTTGACATGTTGCCGAGCCATGTGCTGCTTGAGTTGGCACCACCCAACCACACACACATTACTGCCACCATGCAGTCGTTTGTAAGTAGGGCAAAAATTGACTCTCACCTCACAGTATTGTCAGCATTATATCGTCATATCACTCTCCCTAGTAGCAGGACAAACAGAGAGAAAAGTGGAAGAAAGAGAGAAAGGCGCTGGTTTCAGCAGGCAGGGGAAATCCTTCTTTGGTCTCCACAGCAACGGTCACGCAGTTCTGCCCACATTCCATCACACTTCTCACCAGTGTTCCCCCGAAGAAATAAAATAAAACATATTTTTGGTGTTTAGCCAACCAACAGCTCTTTCTGTGAAAATTCAGTTTTCTGCCACATCACAGTACTAAAGCCCACCGCTCAACAAATATGGGTACACATTCCACTGCTACACATTCACCTCACTCAGATCTAATAGGATAAGCACTGTAAAATTCTTAATTACAACATTTCTCATACTAAGCCAATCCTTTCAGATCTTTGAGATGCCTAGAGGTTAGGCAGTAGTGAATGAGGAGCCAGCCCATTAGGGACCAGACCCTCCATCCATGTTTATGGACAGCATTTTGTCTTTGTAATGTCCTCTGCGGAAAACGTGGACACAATTCCAGAATCCAGTGTGGAGCGTTCAGGCAATGCAGGAAGCTGTGCTGTTAGTTGCTGCATCATGACATCTGTCACAGCGTTGCTACACCCAAAAATCTCACTCTGAAGTCCTCAAAACAATGAGGTTTAAGTGGTTTAAGCACTGCTGCTCAGAAGAGCCAATGTAGTTTTTTTTTTTTAACAACATTTAAAAAATATATAGGAATGGAGAGAAAATAAATGGAATAATCTGGGAAACACGGAAATACAAACTGAATTGATTTTACATGGCCCTATACTAGGGACCCAAATAAAAGTAAAACCCTCTCTCCTCTTCTGATGAGTCCTCCTGTTCTCCTTCCCTCTGTCCCTCATGTCTGCCTGTCATTTGTCTACCCCTCTCTGATTAGTCAGTTTGTCTAACACGCTGAAGGAAGTGACGTTTGACACGAAGCAGCCAGAGGGACGGACAACACAGCCATTTAATGACGCTCTGCTACCTTTCACACACACACACACACAGTATAAACACATGCTTTTTCCTGTAGCCGGGGTGATGGGGGGCATTGACCCTGGTCTAATGAAGTTATTTCTGGTTGAGAACCCCTGGTTGGGGGTATAGGAGCACATGGGGGGGGGGCAAACAGGGGATCAATGTGACTGCAGCTCCCTGATGATAAATCTGGAAAATACCTCGACACAAACAGCCTAGTCACACAAACCCAGTGAGTCATGCATGGTGCACAGTTGTTCCAATCTATAAAAGACTGATTGTTCTTGGCTCCCTTATCCACCATCCTCCGCCGATCTCGCTACTGACTGGATGATCGTATATACCCGCATTTGTGATTCCCCGCTCTCTCTCTCCCTCTTTCTTCTCCCTCCCTCTATCCAGGTCCTGATGTTGGCTGACGGGGAGACCGAGGGCTATCTGTACCAGCGTCTCCCCGTTCTCTCCTCCCTGACCCGCCTGGAGGGCAGAGCCACAGCGTACGTGTGTGAGGACTTCACCTGTGCCCTCCCCGTCACAGACCCACAGGAGCTCCGCAGGCTCCTGCTAGTGTGATAGAGAGCGGGTGAGAGGACCATGGGAACCCTGTCCTAGCCTGCTCACAGCCAGCCCTACCACACTCACCTCTGTAGGCAGTGTGTTGACCCATCGTGCAGATTGTAGGCCTCTAAGACTCACTTGCCAGACGATCTAATAACAGCAATTGTTTGCATAGCTTAGTCACAGACCAGTAAAGGCCCTCTGAGCTTTTCAGCAGCGTTCCAATGTGTAGGCACAAAGTCGCAGGGATGCTTGGATGAATTACGCTGAAGATGTAGTAGACAACTTGCATGGATGAATTTCTCCGCCATGTTGTTCTTCTTTTCTGATGTTAGCCCACCCGCCCTGATGTTAACCCACGGAACAGACGGCAGAAATGGGCATGAGCAGGTGTCTGTGCGTGCCCTTTTCTTTCCACAACCCACCCATGTACCATGTCGACGTGCTCCAGGGCACAATGACCGCCCACCACAATCGCTAGATGTTTAGGGATTAACGATGCATACAATGTCTGAAACGATGTTCTATCTCTGGGAATAAACAGTACTTGAATGCTCATCATTGTGTTGTGATGGTATAAGCGGAGGGCCAGGGTACAAACTGAAGTGTAATGGCACCTTCTCACCACATCCCGCTATCACCAATCCCACCTTGCCTGCCTTTGGTCTGTCAAAGAGACATATGGATATATACAGTGGATATAAGAAGTCCACACACCAGTGTTGAAATGCCAGGTTTTTGTGATGAAAAAGAATGAGACAAAGATAAATCATGTCAGAACTTTTTCCTCTTTTAATGTGCCCTATAATGTGAACAATTCAACTGAAAAACAACTGAACTCTTTCAGGGGGAATTTTTTTTCAGAATAACCTGGTTGCATAAGTGTGCACACCCTTAAACTAATGCTTTGTTGAAACACCTTTTTTTTTACAGCAGTCAGTCTTTTAGGCTAGTAGTCTGTTAGTATGGCACATCTTGACATGGCAATATTTGCCCACTCTTCTTTGCAAAAGCATTCCTGTGCACAACTCTCCTCAGATCACCCCACCGATGTTCAATTGGATTCAGGTCTGGGCTCTGGCTGGGTCATTCCACATCGTTAATCTTCTAGTGAAGCCATGCTTTTGTGGATTCTTTTTGAAAATATTCATAATTCCCTTACCCCGGACTAAGGCCCCAGTCCCAGCTGGAGAAAAACAACCCCAAAGCATGATGCCGCCACCACCATGCTTCTCTATGGTTATGGTGTTCTTTGGGTGATGTGCAGTGTTGTTTTTGCAACAAACATACCTTGGTTTTTCTTTGTAAGAAAATGCTTCCATTTTGCCACCCTACCTCATAGCCCATTCAAATGAAAAACACTGGAGATTGTCACTTGTAGCACACAGCCAGTACTTGCCAGATATACCTTTTATGTTGCTGTAGGCCTCTTGGAAGCCTCCTTGCCCAGTTTTCTTCTCATCTTTTTATCAATTGTGGAGGGACCTCCAGTTGGTAATGTTTCTGTTGTGCCATATTTTCTCCACTTAAAGATAACTGTCTTCACTGTGTTCCATGGTATTTTTTATGCTTTGGATTTTTTTTTTACCCGTCTGACTGATATCTTTCAACAATAAGATCCCTTTGATGCTTTTGAAGCTCTCTGTGGACCATGCTAAAGGGGACAATACACAGACCACCTCTGAGATGCAACTAAGAAAATGTCAGAAAAATTTTACTAAAACCGCTTTACTTTATTTGTGATTAATCCGAGTCACTTTAAATGATGGCAGGTGTGTAATGACTTCTACTTAACATGAGTTTGAATGTGATTGGTTAATTCTGAACACAGCCACATCCCCAGTTACTGTATAAGAGGGTGTTCACACTTGTGCAACCAGGTTATTGTAAGTTTTTTCTTCTTCCTTTTTCCCCCTTGAAGATGTACATTTTTGTTTTTCAATTTTTCTGACATGATTTATCTGTCTCCTGATTTATCACAAAAACCTGGCATTTTAACAGGGGTGTGTAGACTTTTTATATCCACAGTAGCTAGGACTCCATCAGATTCCATACATATCTATGCACCCCTGGTGTTTTGTGTCCAGGAATGTCACGGCGGTCTATGTGAAGTCCCCTGTCCATGCTACTTATCTCCTTCGACTGCTGGACTATAAATACACACTGATACGGCTGCTGATGTATCTTTCCCCTCATCTGAATGCTCTCTCTGCTTCATAATATGGAATGTAAACTGTGTGTGCGTGTTCTTGCGTGCGTGCGTGAGAGACAGATGGGTTGGGGGATATTGCAGGCTGAAGCAAGGGAGCTTGTCTCTGGAGGTCTTGCCCTGGGTTTTGGCGGGCCCAGAAAATAAAGAATGACAAAAAGGAAAGGACAAGGCATGGAATGGTGGATGAAAAATGATGAGGGAGACCAGTTATGACACAGCATCCCTGTCTATTCACCTAGAGAGAGAGACAGAGAGAGAGAGAGAAGGAAAATGACTGGACAGTCCCAACAACGCATTGGTGAATCACATCTCCACTTGTTCACTTCCATCCCTCTGAATCTCTCTATCCATCCGCCCTCTGTGCATCCCTCTGGCGAACCCCTCTCCAACAGACCTGCTCTGCGCCACACGAACACCCATGCTGGCAAGACGATTGCACCTGGGGAGAAATTAAGGGAGACAAAAGAGAGAAAGTTAATGTAGAGAGAACAGAGATGATGAAGAGTGAGACATGGATGACTAGAGAGTCACAGAGCGAGAGAGAGAAGGCTGTGGGGCTTCTGTGTTCTAGTGATATCGTGTCCTGACTTCCCTTCTTATTTGTCAGGTTGGCTTCTGTCACGCCTTTCCAAAACTGTGCCTGTCCTCTCTCCCTCAAACTTCCTCTGCTCTCTCCATCAAACTGACGCCTCTCTGTCCCTACCGCCGCCTCTCCTTTCTCCCTCACACGTACTCACAATCCATCCTACTCGGGTTTCTGGAAGATTCTTCTTTGTACTCTTTCCCATCTGTCATATTCACCTCTCCTCTCTCATTTTGGAAGTGGTGGAGAAAGCTGTTCCCGCTGCTTGTCTCATTCACACCCACCTCTTGCTTCCCACTCCGTCTGTTGTTCGTCAACCTGCAGAAAGACTGATGCAGCTGTATCCTCTCCCCTTAACTCCCTGATCCTCCCTGTTATTGGGAGAGTTTATTGTAATGATAAGCTGCACCAGCAAAATTTTAATTAGAGCCTAGATTAGCGTTTGACCCAGGCTAACCCGTTGCCTTGGTAATTATGAAGCTCTTGTCTACATGGCATGGATGAGAGGAGACAATTAGTAACCCACCCAAGACCTAGACGAGGTAGTGTGTGTGTGTGTGTGTGTGTGTGTGTGCGTGCGTGCGTGCGTGCGTGCGTGCGTGTGTGCGTGCGTGTGTGTGCGCGTGTGGTGTGTGTGTGTGTGTGTGTGTGTGTGTGTATTTGGGTGACCCTCTCCCTCAGTCTGCCAGGATGATAATGAGACCACAGGGGGCTGAGTGACACGTCAACCCGAGGAGAGAGAGAAAAGGTGAGGTGGAGTGGAGCGAATGCGAAGGGTTGCACAATGGAGAACACAATGAGAAACGATAGAACAATAGAAAAACAGATTCAGTTCGATACGGAACAGAACTATGTGCTGGAGGGAGGAGGAGAAAGAAAGGGTGGGGTGGGGGAGATCTACTTCGGATCGGGGAGTGCGCAGGGAGAAAGCCGCTGAGCTGTATACTATGTGTTCGTAGAACAAACACAGGAGGAGGGGAGGAAGAGTTTTATTATACCTTATCTCATGTCTTGATGTCTTATCAGTGAGAGAAAAATCACATGTATTTCAGAAAACATGGCCAAAAGCATTGTTACTAAACGTCTGGCTATACTGTATGACCCACATACCCCCTCTCCACTCCATCCTCAACCTGCCAGCCTGCTACAACTGACACTTTCTGCTTAGGGTTGTAGGGTTCTTTGTACTGCCTACCTGGAAACTTTTCCAGGAATCTTAATAAGACAAGGGTTTCTGAGACCTGCTCACTGTGAGTCCTGACCCCGGCCTTTGTCTCTGTGTGTGTGTATAATCACATCTAAGCCAGGCAGAGTTGATGAGGGGTGGCTATTGATTTTCTTTTCTGGGGCTTATCGGCCCTGTACCGGTGGGCTACCAGCTCTGGGTAAGACACACACTGATTACGGGCGGTGGGCACATCAATCGTTGGACCTCACCTCACTCCACAATCACACACTGAAATCCACCTAGAGTTCTTTCTCATGCAATGTCTGGAGTTAACTTGAACACAAAAAGCTGAACCAGTTGAACCTGGCTGGTGTTAATTTTGTACAAAGTATATATAAATATAATATTCTTTGTGGTTGTGGAGATGAGAGAGACGGGGAAAAGTCGAATGGGTTTTTCATTCTCTAGATTATATTTACTGCTTTGGGATCCAAGAGTCCATTCATGAGAGATTGGGGAGGCTGTATTATGTCTTTTTATTGGTTTCCTCACACGCTCAATGCTATCACAGCCACTGGCTTTCTATTACCATTAGCTAGCTGGTATGTTGGACTATAAAGATGGCAGTAGACATAAACGACAGTAATAGAAGCAGTATCATGAAACTCTGGCAGAGGGACTGAACGGTTTTCAGTCTCATGGCAGAGGGATGGAAGCAGCACAATATACTTATAGACAACAACACCTCACTTTAAATTCTGGAAATGTCACTCTATCTAGAAACCCTAACATACATTATTGATTGTGCCATTTATTAGCTATAGGACTATACAATTTTGTTTGTATGGGTTAAAAGGGAAAAATCTTGTAACGGTGGGTTAAAAGGGAGAAATGAACTGATTGGAAACTGGGGATGATTAGGTGTCCTTGAGAATAATGATATGGACGTGTGAGTTAACCAAGCACCCCTCCTGGTGTCAAGTAATCTGCAGTGATTGCAGAGAATGAGGACGCGTGTTCAGCATCCCATTTGTTTGACTGGTTTTCTACAAGTTTACTGCCTGAGTTGGCCTTTTCATTAGATTAGATCTTTTTTTGTATTCCGAGAATCTCACTCTTTATCACGGAGAAGAGTCCTATGGCAGACAAGTAGTGCTTGAGATATGTACATGTGTGTATTTCATCAATTCACATTGTCAAGGACGGAAAACTTGGCATTCGGTCTCTTTCTTCCACACTACGCAACCTATTCACTAACCCTGGTCGCTCGTGTGGTTTGGCGGAATGTGATTGCTTACATGTGTGAGTCTGTGTTTATGTGTGTGGGTGAGTGTGTCCATCCCAGTTAAAGCTCAGCCTGTGCATCGGCAGAGTGGAAGAAAAGGAGGGAAGAGTAAAAAAAGGAAATGAAAGAATGATCACCTTGTGAGCATATAATAGACGAGGTGTGTGCTTTTTCTCTTTGTCCTACTCCTATTCTCAATTTCCCAGCTGCAGGATTTATGGAGTGTACCCACGGCTAGTTTACACATTGGATAACGTGTTGAAGGGAGAGGGAGATAACTGCAGAGCTAAAGGCTGCTGGGGGAGGGAGTCTAGTTCATCATCTTAGCCTAGTTACCTGAAAGGAAGACCTCCGATCCTCCATCTCATATGTTTGTGTTTTCCAGCAGTGAGCCACAAAGGGGTGTGTTGTTGAGAAATGTCTAGGCCCAGTGCATTGCAGGAAACCTGGGTACCACACTTAACTGTGCAATATTGGTAGTATTTTATAAAACACCGATGAGTATTTTTGCTATTACACTGAACAGAAATACAAAGGTGGTGTTGGTCCAACGTTTAATGAGCTGAAATGAGAGATCCCAAAAATGTTCCATATTCCATAAAAGCATATTCATCTCACATTTTGCGCACCAATGTCTTCACATCCTTACATCCCTGTTAGTGAGCATTTGTCATTTTCCTGCGGGGTGTGGCATGTCAACAAGTGATCTTCACAGGGGACCCTCTGTCCCCTTTTTCTGGGGAGAATACAAGGCCACTCTACTGTACGGTAAAATGGCCACTTTTGTCACACAACACAATGCCTCAGATGTTTCTGTGTTTACAGGGAGCGTGCCATTGGTATGTTGAGTGCCGGAATGTCCTCCAGACATGGCGCCAGAGAATTGTTTATTTTTCTACAATAAGCCGCCACTGTCGTTTTAGAGAGTGTGGCAGTACGTGCAACCAGCCTGACAACCGCAGACAACACGCGATCACGCCAACCCAGGACCTCCGTGTCCGGTTTCTTCAGCATCCGGATTGTCTGCGACCAGTTACCAAAAGAGCAGTTGAAACTGTAGTTTTCAAAAACCGAATAACCGTCAAAACCTCCACAGGGAAGCTCTTCGGCATGTGTTTTGTCCTTATCATGGGGTTTTAGTGAGGAAATGGACACCATAGATGGCTGCTGGCGGGCTGGAGGAGCCTTCATGCATGAATCTGTGTATGAGGTTATGTGGGCCCATTAATTCATGTATGTCAATTGACTGAATTCGATTCATGAACCGTAGGTTGGTAAATCTTAGACAACGTTCCATGTTTTGTTGATGTATTTCTTCAGTGTATGCAGTGAACAGTTTATTCACACAGTTAGAACAGTACAAACAGTGCTTTGTATTGCCAGTAGTATGCCATCTCATACAACGCGGCTTTCAGCCAACCGGAGTTCATGGCTCGCACCTCTCGATTTAAATCAGCAACATTTAATTTGCCATTATGCAGAGCTGCAACTGCATTTATTACCTAGTAGCGTGAAAAGACCTGTCTTCACGTTTAACTGTTTGTTTCAATACTCTATAATCAATATCCCATTTCACCGCCAAATCACAAGCCACATTACATGTGAGACGATATTAATGGATATGTCAATCAATGTTAACATTCCATGTGACCACACAGCCAAAGTTTGAAGTGTCAGTGTACACACACAAACAGACACACCAACAGACACACACACCTAGGTATAAACAAATAGCCACGCAGAGGAGAACAGCATAAGCCGACCACAGTATGTAGAGTGTGTGGCTGTCCCTCGGTCCCTTCGCTCGCCATTGCTGTGGGTGTGCTAGTGGATCCCTCAGCTAGCCCTTGACATTTCCTTGACATTTGTCGACATTTCTAATTTGTCGCAGAGCTGTATAAAGCAGTACTGTGAGTTCATCAAAAGTGATTGGACAATATTGATGACCAAATGTCACCAGGCCCTGACCATCTGGTGAGGCCAGTGATAGAGCTGAAGGACTGGAGTGGCTGTGGTCATTGGATTTTAATGAAGGTTAAATTGTATTTGATACGGTCCACTTGATACGATCTCCTGAACTAGATAACTGCAGACTGGTCTTAAGTAAGGACTGGTCTAAAGGTATTCTTTCAGCTTTAATTGCTAGTGGACAAATGATTTATCATCAGTTTGTTGCTGCTAGTTAAAGGCTAGTTAAATGCATAGGTGGCCTGAAGTCTTACCTGAGATATAAACTGCAGCTCCTTGGAGAAATGGAAAATGCACGACAACAGGTTAGTCTAATACACATTCACAGTTCATTGATACTTGGGTTGATGGGCTCACTTTAGCTGCTGAAAGAGAACAACCGTCACGTTACAGCGCGAGTGTTACAGAATGTTCTACTGATATCTGACAGGTGTTTGTAGAGAATTAATAGAGAACACCATTGGTAGCAGGAAATAGCAACATAGTGACCCAACTCTCTGTATTAACTTTAATACAGGATGTTCGAAGGACACGGACGATGACGAAATACGATGCTCAGCCGGAAAAGAATATTAGCTGAAGTACTGAAACGTGAATGTTTGAGCTTTGAGTATTCTCAAGAAAATGAAAAAGCAAAAATCTGTGGGAACACGTGTTTTTTTGTGATGTTCATCTTTATTAATCTCACGTCAATGACTTTATAGCCAGTTAGCCTTCTGATGAAAATAATATGAAGGAATTTCATCTTTGAAGCTTTGCAGGGGCAGACGGTTATTGTTAACAAATGCTCATCCGTGAGACGCACCCCGTAGCAGGAGACAAGGCCGACTGACTGGAAGTATTTTACAGACCTCTGTGTGTCCCAAAGCTTGTCCATACCATAATCATCATCTACAGTATCTACCTCTCCATCATGAAGGAGATAGTCTGATTAGATTAGGAGAGAGAGATGTAGAGATGGGAACACACTGAGATTAGATTGGAGGAGTTAGAAAATGTAGTTTTAGATGGAAGAGGAAAATCTATACAAAGAATAGATTAAATTTGAGAATGCATGCATTTTTTCCAGCAGAAGACCAGAGCCTGAACAACTGCAACTGTAGAGTTTTGTGTCAACTGTCCTGAACAATGTTTTATAACAGACATATATGTTTTTCTGCCTATTTTCATTAGGTTTTTGCCAATATTATTTTACGACACTAACTGACCATCTAGTTTAACACTTTAAGTTTCAGATTTTTCAATGAATTCAATGATCACATGGTTTATATTCAAGTCTAGTTGCGGTAAACTTGGGACAGAATGCCTAAGTTACTGCATGGACTGAGGAAGCCAACATGTATAGTGTAGAAGGCTCTTACTATTTTTAGGTTGTGGAATTACATGGCAAATAGAGGTTGAAATACCATCTGTTACCATTTTCAATAGTTTTCCATTTAAGTTGTTTTCAAAGAAATCCTAAAATGGCCTGGACAATGTTATTGGCACTATTAGAGTAGTAAGAAATTATGACATTTCAAACAGGTGATTCTCATTTACTTTGGATTGAACTCACCTGTGGTGAGTTTGCAAGTGCCTGCAATATAACAGTAACTAATTTGACCAGTTTTAATAAGGTAAAAAAATTATTCATTCTCCTAGTTTGTGTCACCATGAATCACAATCCATAAAACATTTTTTATAATGCAATCCATAATAAATGAAGTCTCTGAAAATAAAAATAAATTAAAAAGAAAGTGAATGGGTTTGTATAGTTTCTGTAGGCATCTTATATTTAGTTAAAATTATTACTTGCGTGTCATTTATATTAATGTTATACAGATCAACATTAGGCATGGATATTGATTACAGTCAGTATATTGTAACGACTTTCACCTGTCTCAGGGATGGAATACCTCACTGAAACGCAGCGCTAAGCTCAAGCTACAAACTGAGTCATACACACTGAAATCGGTCTCAGACAAGGGACTGTGCACACAAGTGGAGAACGTAAATGTAAAAGTAACGTCAGCCCACCACACCAATAAGAATGATTTACACTGCTACAACTGGGACAATGGAAGCAAACCCCAATTATTATACTGAACATAAAGAATAGGCAGGCCAAAGTACAACACACCAGCATTTCCCAAACAATGACAAAAAGGATTAACAGCCATGCTGTCCAGCCATCCTGGACCTCTACCCTGCACCAGACAGTGTCAGAAGAGTGACATAGAATAGTTTCCAGCCTCTGCAAAAGGTACCAGTGTATCATGTCTAAAACTGCCTTGATTCTACTGTGCTTCTGCCACTAGCCATAAGAATGCTCAAAATGGCTGCAAAGCGATTCATCACTGGATAGCTAGGTTATCTACATGGTCCCATCTTAGCACTAAACTTTCCATAATGGATTTATGGGAGAACACTGAATTTACACACACACTTTTAAAATGATTCAACACGGCTCTGTGCTTGTATCTTCTGTGCACTCCCTGTACAGCTTCTGTACATATTCCTTTTATTACTATAAATGTACATTGATACTATAAATGTTATTGATATTGTCTGCTCCTGTTGATAACTTAGAGTTATTAAAAATGACCTGTAAGCAGACATTTCACTTTGGCTTAGTCAATCTGTTGACGTATACAATTGGATTTTATTTAAGGTTCAGCGCTACCTTACAAAAGATAATTGCCGACTACCAAGTGAATGCTGCTGAATTCAATAGCACTTACTGTAAACATGTTAACTCCTGTTTCTCTTCCCCCGAGTGAACACATCTGTCTGTCTTTAAGTTAACATAATCATGTTCATTACCTATCAATTCTTACAAAGACTAAATGAAATAAAAGAAAATAATTCAGGTAACTATTCTACATTACAACGGATTAGGGTTAGATTTTAGGCTGTAGGGGCAGAGTGGAAGTGGGTGTGGACATGATAGGGTTAGGGTTGAGAGATGGGAATACTGAGCTATGGTCAGAGCTTCCCCGATCCTGGATCTGTGGTATGTTTCAAGACCTCAAATTACAACTGTATGAGCCCCATTAAAAGGATTGATAAACTGCAAGTCAAATTCCTTTTTGATGAAACATGTAAACTTTGAACAGTGCTTTGACCACTGAGAACATGGTTGAAAGCTGGGTATCATTTTTTATCTGGACGTTACCAGTGGAAAGCAAATATTTGCTCAGCTCCTTGCTATTGTGGCCGTAACTCATCAGAGATCGTTGGCAGGAACTGACACTCGGCCAAACTGTGGACCTCTCTCTCCCTCTCTTTCTCTCCTTGTCTCTCTCTCCCTGTCTCTCTCTCTCCATGTCTATCCCCCTCTCAATCTCTCCCTCTTTCTCCCCCTCTCTCTCTCTCCCTCTCCCCCCTCTTTCCCTCTCTCTCCCCCTATCTCTCACTCCCTCTCTCTCTCTCCCTCACTCACCCTCTCTCCCTCTCTCCCTTCCTCTTTCTCCCTCACCCTCTTGCTCCCTCTCTCTCTCTCCTTCTCTCTCCCTCAGTCTCCTGCTCTCCCTCCCCCCTCTCTCCCTCTCTCTCCCTCTTTCTCTCTCTACGGGTAATGATGTGTGACCAGGTTGACGGGGGAAAGACCAAACTGGAAATTCCGCAAAAGACCAGGCCAGTCAGCACATTATGTACGCAGACACATGCACGCACAAATATAAAACACGCTCAAACACGGAACAGAAACACAGATGGACAAACTCACACTCGCATTTATCCTCCCTCCAACATTTGAGATGTCCCTAACATGTGTGGGGACCGAACTGGGACAAGCTTTGAGGAGTGATGGAGATTACGGTACACCTCTAACATCTGCTTCCACGCTCTCTGATCTGTCTCCAGATTACATTCCTGCTTGGCCGCTCCTATCAAAGATTTACAAAGAGGTTTCCAGCAGACTACAGACTGTACAAACATACATGCACACACACATACACGCAAACACACACGAAAAGACCAGTGAAGGAGAATGCAGAGATGTTGAAGCAATGTGCCGGGAAATAAATATGTGAGCATGATCCAAAAAATCTGTCACAGCCCATTCAATTGCTATCCTAAATTGGGGAGACCACATGCAAAACACAGAGTCATTTTGAAATGCAGTGTTGATTGCTACAGCAATTGCTTTATATTAACTATAACAATTTGATCAGTTTCAGATTAATGAATTAGCTACATTGTTGTTTTGTTGCAATATGGATCACCCCATATTAATGTCTGAGTCACTCAACCTGCAGGATTCTCGCTCTTAATTCCAGATGTCAAAGTATGGACAGGTTGTCGTGATTCACTAGTGCCACAGTGTGAAGCTGAATCCAGCTCAGTATCAAGAGAGTCTGATTTATTGGGCCAGGTTGTCAGTAATAAAGCCTTAAGAAAGACCCATATAACCACTATTGTCACTGTTCTTTTACTGGGCTAAATACTGACATCTGGAATAAAGCATTGAAAACCTCTCTGATTGAATATTTGTTTTGGCATACAATTTTAAAATATCTAGGATCTAAATGTATGATAAATACATGATAAAAAATACATGCTTCAACCAATTAGTTGTGACCTGTGGTGACATTTGCTTCACAAATTATACATACCTTGGTTTTACCAGTGAATCATAATAACCTTTAAGAAACATTGGCTTAGGTCAAAGAAAGTTGTGTTTGGTACTTAGTTGGTACTTGATTTTCATTGTATTTTTATACTTTATTTCAAGGCCAATTTTAACTAACATGCACTTCAACAATCTTTAAAATATATAGACTGCATTGTCTTTTATGCATGTGATTTACCTTAACATCAACAGTAAGGTTTCCTACTACATGATAGTAAGATGGGAAAACCGTAATGTTCTCCTCTTCAGAAATGCTCCATAATATTGATTAGCTGGTTTCATTTTCATCAGATCTTGTTGTAGGAGGAATTTACCTAAACTGATTTACCTTGGCCCAGCCTCACCTAACTTGTTTGGACCATAGGTGCTCTGGGCCTATATATGTCCTGGCAGGCAGACATAGATCTCACTGTTTGGAGGGGAAGTGTTTGTTGATTTAGCTGTATGACTATCATTGTCTGACAGAAACTTTTGTTTTGAAGATTGATGCAATATTTAAATTAGGACAAAGTGTGCTAGGGCAGAAACATCAATTTCACTTCCTGAAGAGCAATCACAAGTACCACTGAATTTTCTTTCCTTCCCACAGCGCTACTTAATGTCATACAGACTGTCTTCCCTCAGCTATGATTTTGAGTCACACTGAAGCTCCAGATCAAGGACCCCACACAGTGCCTGGTCACCCCAGGGAAAAAAGCTAGTTCTGGGGTGACTTTCTCTCAGAGTTCCCTAAAGGTTCCTGGTGCTGTACAGGAGCCAGAAATCACAGAACTGGAGTAGACTCAAAGAAAAACATGAAAGAAAAGAAATACAGTGCTGAGAGGCCCTTCTGTCTCTATCCCTCTTTCTCTATCCCCCCTTTTCTCCTCTTCAATAACAACTTCCTTTTTATCTGTTTTTGTTTGTGAAGAATTTATACTAATTGAGAAGGGATGGGAAAAAAATTAAATGAAATCAGAGGAATAGGGGAATAAGAGAGTTTTTTTTGTCTCAGAGGTGATGTATTAGTTATCTGATCCATGCCAGACCTCATTTGATTTGAGTGAGCTACTGTACCATGTCATAACTGTTATATAAATAATAAAAAAATCAAATACTCCAGTTTCAGGGAGAAATGTTCTGTATCCTAGGTTACGGGGAGCTCTTGCTTCTGGCCAAATGTCAATGTTCTTTACCCTATAATAATATAGATTGACCTTTATACAGAATTGTACTCCTTATTATCATAACTAATATTTTATTAATGAATCAGCATGTAATACTCTATAGTTGAATTTCTATATGAAGATTTCAGCTTGATTTAGCTACAGTGGATGCCTGCCTGCCCTTTAGGGTTTGTATTGATGTATTGATGGATGTGCAGAAAAACTAGACTAGACCAGCCATTACCATGTTACAGAATAAGAACATGGGGTTAGGGGTGAAATCACATTGTTATTACACTAATGTACAGTATCAAACTAGTACAGGCTTGCCCCAGTAAAATGAACATCTTCGTAATGTGCATTCACAAATGAATTCCCTTTGTGCATCGGTATTGCCATCTCAGGCTTGGCTATACATCATGGAAATATGGCTTATAGTATAACATCTTAGTTCCTATTAGTATAATGTATTGGTTAACAACAGCGGTAGAGTTGCTAAAATTAAAGTGAAAACATTGACCTTGATGTGCTGTCTGTTTTATTAGGGTTACGTGAACATTGTTAAACATGATATTTTCCATCCTAGATAAAAATTAAGAAATGAAATCAATGTAGACTAGACATTAAGTTTACTCAGTCTCTTTGTGTTTCTCTTACCCAATTACTCCTTCAATTATTGAAGATGCAGTCCGGGACCAAATAATAAATGACTAAATCATAGTCAATCATTCTGTTTAGGGCTGGATGTGTACAGTTTTATGGTGTTAATGAATAATATAAAAGTAGAATCACTTGATATCTCAGTTAGCCATGAGATTTTGATGACATGGGGCACTTAACATACACTATTTTTGGGGACTCATTTTGGCTCGACAACGGCACCTTTACAACCACTGGCCAAAAATGATAGAACGTATTTTTTACTTCCCCTTTCAATCACTCACCAGGAGTTGAAAGAGTACTGAAAGATCATACAAAAGTAGAAGTATTGTTGATTTAATGAAATGGTAAGAGACACAAAGGTGTATCTTAACATAAAAAAATACTTTGGAATTAGATATTTGAAATTGTTCCTTATTTACTGTAAAACATTTGTATTTGTAATTTTGCGCCTCTGTTTAACATATGCTAGTACTTAGCTTTAATTTATTTTACACCAGAAGACGACCGCTGCTGTTGAAAAGAACGGCTTGATCAGTGAAGTCATTACCTTTGGACAAAGTTTAGTCACACAGCCTCGAGTGGGGAAATTATCAATCAGTAACACGCACACACGCATACTCAAAATTCATTCATACACACTTCAGCCTACCTTATGTAATTGAAGACACTGAGTGACGTCTTAGTATAGATGGTAAATGATCAGGGTCCTGACAAAAAGCCACAATAACATAACATCACTCAAATGATCAGAAGAAAATCCACATTTACAATGTGTATATATAATCCCCCCTATTTTGGGGCAGATTTGTGTGTATTAATAATATGTCTTCAAAAACCTAAAGTTTAATTCGTTTTCAACCGATGCGGCTGGTTGGGTGAGATTGTAGCCTTCCTACAGTATATAACACTGGACAAGGCCAATGAGGCAGGAAATATCTCCACCCAATTTGCCAAGCAACAGACCAAAGGGACAGCAAACCAACCAACCACAATAATGAGTACCTTGTCTTTTATCGGTTCTCATGTTGACAGACAAGAATAGCAGAATCCAATAAAAAACGCCTTAGATCAAGACCTGATATTGACAGCTTTGCTTCACCTGCACAATTAATTCAAAACACCTGACTAATAAGAAACACCTGCACGCCAACTGGCCCAATAATTTAATTCCCAAAAAAAGGGGGACTACATATAAGAAATATTATAATTTTCAGAGAAACCAGTATATACACAAATACTGTCATATTTGTCATAGTCGTAGGTACTAAAGTAAGGAAATGGCATACATGCCAAAATCTTGAAATACCCCATGAATTGTAGTTCTTCTCACCATAGATTGCAACATGAGCTAGAAAGCAGGCCTCTATTTTTTATGGTACACATCCTCAGTGAATTATCTAATTTCTCAACCATAATCGGCTGAAGGATTCCAGATTATCTGCTTATTTGCTTCAATTAAAAAAAAATTGTATATATTTTTATATAATGCAGTATTAAGGCTTGTTATGGGATGTGTATGTCCGGTTGGAATCCATCTTGAATCAAACGTTCATATTTTAATTCACCTGCAACCTGCATTCAGAACGGTTAGGAACATGGATTTAACTGCTGAATCAACACAACAAAACACTGGCCAATTTCCGGGGTGTTATTTCTGTGATCTACAAACTGAATAATGAAAACTGTCTGTAAGACAACACACCAATGTGTAATTCTCCCTGGTGAATTTGTCTGTCTAGCTCTGCTAATTCATCCCTGCATTGTTTCTGAATGCCTGGAATGCTATAATGCAGTCCCTCAGCTAAGCTCCAAGTGATTCACATATTAAAGATTGTGTTATTGCTTGTTTCAAATCAAATTACATTTTTGGCTCAGAAATACTCACATAATTTGTGAATGGTTCTGTAAGGAGCTAGGAGATACACTGAACAAAATTATAAATGCAATACTTTTGTTTTGCCCCCATTCATCAAGAGCTGAAATCAAAGATATAAGACTTTCTCTATGTACACAAAAGGCCTATTTCTCTCAAATATTATTCACAAATCTGTCTAAATCTGTGTTAGTGGGCACCTCTCCTTTGCAGAGAAAATCCATCCACCTCACAGGTGTGGCATATCAAGATGCAGACAGCATGAGTGTGCCTTAGGCTGGCAACAATAAAAGGCCACACAGCACAAAGCCACAGATGTCACAAGTTTTAAGGGAGCGTGCAATTGGCATGTTGACTGCAGGAATGTCCACCAGAGCTGTGGCCTGTGAATTCAATGTTCATTTCTCTACCATAAGCTGACTCCAAAAGCGTTTCAGAGAATTTGGCAGTACATCCAACAACCGCAGACCACGTGTAACCCCACTAGCCAAGGACATCCACATCCAGCGTCTTCACCTCCATGATCGTCTGAGACCAGCCACCCAGACAGCTGCTGCAACAATCAGTTTGCATAACCAAAGAATTTCTGCACAAACTGTCAGGAACCGTCTCAGGGAAGCTCATCTGCATGCTTGTCGTCCTCATCGGGGTCTCGACCTGACTGCAGTTTGTCGTCGTAATGGCATCGTGTGGGTGAGCGGTTTGCTGATGTCACCGTTGTGGATCGAGTGGCCCATGATGACTGTAGGGTTATGGTATGGGCAGGCGTGTGTTATGGACAACACACACAGGGGCATTTTATTAATGGCATTTTGAATGCACAGAGATAGCTTGACAAGATCCTGAAGCCCATTGTTGTGCCATACATCCATGACCATCACCTCATATTGGAGCATGATAATACACGGCCCCATATTGCAAGGATCTGTACACAAATCCTGGATGCTGACAACATCCCAATACTCACCTTTGAGATGCTCTGGATCGACGTATACGACAGCGTGTTCCAGGTCCTGCCAATATCCAGCAACTTCACACAGCCATTGAAGAGGAGTGGACCAACATCCCACAGGCCACAATCAACAACCTGATCAACTCTATGCGAAGGAGATGTGTTGCACTGTGTGAGGCAAATGGTGGTCACACCAGATACTGACTGGTTTTTGGACCCCCCTGGACCCCGCCAGAGTCCCCCAATAGAGTGGACTCTTATTTTGGCCAGCCTGAGGCATACCTGCGCAAAACTCATGCTGTCTGATCAGCATCTCGATATGCCACACCTGTGAGGTGGATGAATAATCTCGGCAAAGGAGAAGTGCTCACTAACACAGATTTAGACAGATTTGTAAATAATATTTGAAAGAAATAGGCCTTTTGTGTACATAGAGAAAATATTGGATCTTTGAGTTCAGCTCATGATAAATGGGGGCAAAAACAAGTGTTGCGTTAATACTTTTGCTCAGTGAAGTTAAACCTCCACCCTTTCATTCAGCACATTATCTAAAAGTCCCTCTGAGAAGTTAGTGCTCCAAGATTACAATGTCATCTGTACTTTAAATTACAGGAGCAGGTAAACGGTTTGATATCAACCAGGAACTTGTGAATTTTTGGTGTAAACATTATGCAAATTAAAGTGAAACGAAAATTCCCTGCCTGTTGAGGTAGAGACCCTCCGGCATCAAAAGGATTGCTTTATCCAGTGTGAATATTCAGAAACACACTTCAGTTACATGTTGGGGCACAGTGAGCTAAATATATATATATATCCAAGTACTGTTTTAGGACACAGACCAGATCTTGTCCAATGATTACTTTAGTCTAAGAGATTTTTGGTGTTATGGTGATGACCTTCAAGAAAAAAAGTTGGACATTTTGGGTACTAAAATGCTTTTTGAATGCAGGGCTGGGCTTGGCCACACTGCATTGGTCAAGAACGTTTTTTATCAATCCACATTTTGAATGGCCACACTGCATTGGTCAAGAACGTTATATATCAATCCACATGTTGAATGGCCACAAACCACGTTCTCCATACAGGTTTAGGTATTGAATTATTCTTTTTAACCCAAATGTTTTGGCTTGAGTTGGGATGTTGAGTGGGGATGGTCTCCATAAATTGACTTTTTTGGATAGGTGGTTCCCAGGGAACGTAATTCTTGAGATATACAGTTGCCAGGAACAGGGTTGGGCAGCCTTGCTCTACAGCAATATTTTATTAAAGAGTTAGAGATCACAATAATGTAAGTGAATCAAGTAGGAAAGCATACATGTGTTCAACACCATCAACTAGCGCTTCAAATGCAAACCTTGGATTTCAGTACATAAATACCAGTGTTGATGTTCAGCTTGGTACACTTTTGCTTGTTATTTGTTAATAAATATTTATCGATGTGTTATTTAACGGCTCTACCGCTTGCAGCGTAGTTGCTACAGTAGGCTACAGACAAGGCACTGCCATATTGATGTTCAACAGCTGGCCAAGATTGGAGTTAATCTGAATGAGTCATGTCGCTCATTTACAGTAAAATGATTTATGTTTGTCTTACACAATAGTAGCTACGGAATACATTCTAGAATATATTGTTAAAGTATGAATTATTATGCAGGCATGTACACAGATAGACCCTGGGGCAGAGGGGGTCTATATGTGCACATGCCCTTTTCCCCTCGGGCATGCAATGTCTGTCTGTGCAACGTGTGTCACTCATGAAGCAGACAAGCATGTGTTGTCCGTCATTAGCTAACAAGCTGTCATTAGCATTGTCATTAGCTAACAAGCTGTCATTAGCGTTGTCATTAGCTAACTTGCTTAATTTTGCCTCCACAATCCCATTAATCTTGTTAATGTTGGAATGCTGATGTGCAATCCTTATACTTTTTTTGTAGGCTTGCTAGCTACTAGTCTTTTCAATGTATCTAGGTGTGCTGTGTGGGATTGAGTTCTGTGGACAAGGGAAACATGTCGTAGATATTTGCTAGTTATAAAACTAGTTTTGAGGTAGAACTCTACCCTCCACGCCTACCTAGGTTAGCCATGCCCTGCTCAGTGTTCATTCTCAAATAATCAATTACTTGTCATGAACTCGAAAAATGCATCAACAAAAAAGCCCAACATTTACATTGTTGCACCATACTTATGCTTTCCAGAGGTTGTTTCAGAACCTGTGGAAACAGAAGAAGCCGCATGCTTGAATGGTGAACCTACAACCACAGATCTCAGTCAGATGCTCAGGGAACATCAATGCTCCTGCTACCTTTGTGCCCTGCAGCTCGAGGCACTATACTAAACCTGTATGTATGCCTATATTCCCAATGACCTACTCCAAATTTGAACTGCTGATTGATTGTAACCAGCTCCTAGCGTGACAGATCAACTAGCTTCAAGGCTCTGGGCAATATATCATTGTTTTGGTTATCAGTGCCCTATCTGATGTGCAGTGATTACACATTTGCTAGGCAGTCACCAATTTGTTGCTAAAGCCACTTTCTATCACTCCAAATGTTCTTCATGTAGACCCAGGAAAGTTTTTACTAATGTATCCCTAGTGCACAATCCTCCACCCGCCGACCTTCGCTCTCAAAGGATGGTTTTGTAAACCACTTTGATAAAAGGATTGATATCATCTGCACTTCCGTTAACCAGTGTATTAAGTCAGT
Organism: Esox niger; assembly: GCA_016801105.1. Lineage (NCBI taxonomy): Eukaryota > Metazoa > Chordata > Actinopteri > Esociformes > Esocidae > Esox > Esox niger. The sequence continues at coordinate 27,719 of JACXGJ010005435.1, forward strand.
TGGTCCCCCTCACAGATCTACGCACTAACAAATGTTCCACTTCTCTCCAGCTAAAATTCTGAATCAGATGTTTGCACATCTCTCCCTTTTTCCCAAAACAAAAACATTTTTGGAGATCTCCCATTCCTCACTTATTAACTGTTCCATAACCACTGCTTGTGTCCTCGCTGATTTCAATATGTCCCCTCCTGAAGATATCAACGATTGACATATCTGACATCAAAAGAAAGTTACAGGCTGGCATTACCTTTACTTTTCAAGACACATTAACGTGCAGCCACTGATCAACTCTTATCTCTGACAGAGCATTTGACCCTAACACGTCAGGCTAAAACATTAGTCAATCAAAAAAGACTGCCGTCTGTGTCACAGAGGCTCTTCAGACTGACAAGCTGACTCTCTCCTATTTTGTCATAATTTCAGATCAATCCACTGCCTGGGTGTTTAAGGCTCTGAACATTTTTGGTTTTTCATCTTGCTTAGCAGACGGCTCCTGCCCAATGACGTAACGAGGATTTGTCTAATTCAGCCACTTGTCAACTCATGTATGGACTACAATTTACCTTTGGAAGGTCTCCCTGTTTGTGTGTCCAAGGTGGATAAAGACGTCCAAGGTGGAAAAAGTTCCGACATGGTTTAACTTTTTTGACATCACAAACTCCTGGCATTTTAACAGCGGTGTGTAGACTCACTATAGCTAAACAATATGTGAAATCAAACATGTACTTAACGGTATCCAATTTACCCTCTCTTGCACTACAATCTGGGAGCACGCCATAATCTCATGTGGCCACAACTATGAAATAATCCACATACAGCTTCCCCTAGCTGGTAAGGTGTTCCTGATAATATATGTTTCTATTGTGTCTGTAAATACTTTATTTACTGAAATTGGTTAACCAAATGGCTCACAATTATTTATCTGGGATATATGATATGAAATTCAATGTTGGAAGAACATTTCAATTAAACATATGTCCAAGTGCATAGTGCCTTGTCTATCTGTGCATACCAAAAGAAACTGAAACATCACATAACTCCTATCTGCTCAGGGGTCCCCAACCCTTTCCAGCTACTGAAACACCTGTGCTATTTTGCCCTGCATTGAGTAACCCTAAAGTAGCACTGCCTTGCATTAATACAGTAAGGTCTCCTGAGCCTCATCAGTCCCCCTTGGAGAGTTCAGTTACCCCCTGGGGTTCTTGTACCCCTGGTTGGGAACCACTAAGCTAAGAAATTCAACATTCCTCTTTCATTATACTGTGGCCCATTAGTCACACTCTTCGTGATATGTTAAGAGCCTTCAAGATCAACTGTGGTTGAAAAAATCATTTCTCCTTCAAACAGGTATGTGCTGGTAAACGCTTCCTGGTTGAGTAAGCAGTGTGATACGAAAGCATAACGTTTCGACAGGGTGAACATTGGAAGAAACATCGCATGATATTTCACAGCCAAAACGGCTGGGGAGTTGTTGCGAAGTTGTAACGAGGCAAGGGCATCATCACGTAGGATATCACAGAGTAATAGGGTAAAAAATATTATAGTTTAGAAAATACAGACAATTAATGCAAAACCAAGCATACGCTAAAATGTTGTATTTTAAGTTATTTATTGTAGACATTTGTGCTTAATTGATATAGGCAGTGAGGGAAGATGGACGACCGAGTCTTGGCTGAAAAAGCAGGGTTGGGTTAAACCCCACGCTGCACCAGTATGCGGCAAAAATACATTTATGATTTTAATTATTACATTTATGAATGACAATATCAATCAAAGTCATTTCAAATTTAATTCCGTAGAAATTTAATTCCTTAGGTTTCCCGGATAAGACAGAAAATCACGATCTACATTACACTTAGAAATAATGCCTATCAAGTGCCCTAGTTTTTTGTGTCAACTCAGAGATGCGTAGAACGCGCATGAAGAAGCACTATGAAATCCTCCAGACTGATGTTCGTTCCGGAAGATGCCGGCTACCTCCTACTGTGAGCCTAACACGGTGAAGTAACAGCCATCTAAATTTAGTTGCAAAACAACACTAGTATCCGCTTCGGCTTTATGTTGCTTCCAATGCCAAACGTATGTAGTCCTAAAAGTTAGGCAGCGAGAGAGAGCAACCTACCCTTAGACATTACCCACAACCGCTTTACGTGCAGGTTTCCATCCTTTGCATCGCGTCTAGCGGAAGTCCGACCGATCGGTAATTCGCCTTGGGCCTCTGCTAACACATACACACGCACGCACACGCGCGCACACACATATATACACACACACACACACACACACACACACACACACTCTCAGTTGGTTGCTTGTGTAACAATGACAATAAAACTATATTGTATAACACACGTGAAGTTTAAGGGGGGAATTCATTATTTCCCCCTTAAACTTACCATAATATACCAACAGCCCAATCACCAATTGGTCTTTGCTAGAAACTAACACTTCTTCGCTTTTCATTGGACAGGAGTTGACAATCAAATTCCAGCTGTTTCCCCTCCCTCCTGATATCCGACAGAAGGACACATTAATCGGCCAATAAACCGTTAGAATTATATATTGCCCATTTTTGGTTGGTGGGTGGGTGGTTAGGGGGCGGGGAAGAGAAGTTGAATTCAATTCCAGCTGTGCGTGCGTTCTGAGGAGCGGACAGTAGGTGTGGGCAACCTTACCGACCGAAGAGTCTCTCTGGAGAAAGGGAATCAGAGATACAGGGAGAGACGTCTGTGGTTCTGTCGGCAATGTGACGGAACCTTACCTAGACACATTGAGCTAACTGCTGCATCCTTTCACACGCATTTCAACTAAACCCCGCGTGCATGCACATTATACTTTATGTATCCTTTATTAAAGCGGAAATATTAAGTACTTTAAATTATGAATCACTTTTTGGTTGTGGTACATAGGCTACAGGCGCTAAAACACCCGGCGTGCGAGTGGACAATCGGAGTAATCATCCTTGGATACTAAAACCTCCGAGGAAAAGAAAGGAAACGTGTTGTCTAGTTTTTTTATTTTATTGAAATGAGGTATTATATCTGAAGTGGGAAAGAGGGAAGAACTACGGAATAGGAGATCCAACGTTGTGGATTCGAAAACCCAAGTGAAGGATTTATGTCTGGAATCCAATCCGGATTTGGACATAATTCTAAAATATTCCAAAAGGAAATATTCGAAGAGACTGTGGAGTTCCGAGGGTGCTCGAGAACAGAAGACCATGCCTGGTTCGTGATGCCCATTAACCCGCTATAACATCCACCTGGAAACTATACAGCCAGCAAGACGCACGCACATACCGACCTACAGAGCCCCTCGACTCTTTTCCTCTCCTCCTTGCCCTTCTCTCTTCCCTCGTTCTCTGCAGGCGCGATTCTGGCTGCACTTTTGCCACGAGAATCGATCATGCGATGACTGAGCGCGCTTTGGGCACATCTACTGAATCTATTACAGGTAATAAATCAACGATAAACATACGTGATTAAAGATGTAGGAATTCATGTCTTTTACATCGATTATGTGATAAGGTGGGTGTACGCAATTAGAAACGCAAACGAATTTCGTTGGATGCTCAATTGATGTTGTTAAGAACGCATGGCTGAAGTTTGGAAACCAAGAATAATGATGTTTATTTTCTTTCTAAATGATGCAGTATGACATCCAAGACAGTCTACGGAGAAAGAATGCATGGTAATGGGAGTTAGTATCCAGAATATCAAGCCAATGCCGCTCAAGTGGACCCATATTTGATCCCAAATATTGGGATAATATTGGGATATAATAGACTATTGGAATCTAAAATATAGAATGATGTTTCAAAATAAATACTGATTTTCCTTTAAAACAGACTTGTCCATTAAAATAAATGCGCTGGGAACTGGATGCATATTATGTTGAAATCTAATAACGGACGTATGCTCCCCACTGTATTTCGTTCCAATATTTTGATTTAATTGTAAGCATATGTATTGGAGACTAGAAAATCTTATAAAGAATGTTGTAATATTCTGATCTAAAATCTTAACAAGTTTATAATCTCTGCATAAATATCCTTTATTTTGCACTTTCCAATTACACAAGGAATATTAATTTACCCATCAACACAAACTGCCCTCCTAAATGCAGTAGAATCTCCCTGCACGTACTTTAATCATGCCTAATTATTTAGACTAGACATTTTGTTGCGCATAATTCTGTAATTCCAATCCTATAGACTGTTTATGCGATAATGTTTTACCCCAATATCTGATCATGTTTATGGACGACTTCCGAGTTTAATGTTTATGCATTTCTTTGTAATGTTTACGAAATTCTGTTTATATGTCCTCCATTCTTCCATCTCAGGGGGTGAATGATGGCTGAGGATGGGGAAAATCTCCCCGGGGACCCCGGCGCCAGGGACGCGGAAGGAAACTCATCTCTCCCCAGAACTTTCATTCCGCTCAACGACCTGTCTGTGGCCAGTGGCGGATGTGAGGAACGTTGCGAGGTGGAGACCGTGTCTCCCGTACCTGATGAAGCCTCCACCACCGGGGAGGAGGGCTCGGCTTGTGGGGATGAAGAACTGCCTCACCCCACCCTGGCTCCTGTCGTGTTTTTCTACCTAAAACAGACCACCCCTCCGAGGAGCTGGTGTCTGAAGATGGTCTGCAACCCATATCCTTTCACGTACAAATAATAGGTTTTTGTTCACTCGTGAGTGCTCCGCTAGGATCGCGGGTAAGCATCTAATTCATGCACGCAAACGCATCTGTAAAGGTAAGACACACTTGCTTTTAGTTACATGCAGATCCAGATTGACTATGCATATATGGGTTCATTGGAAGACCATAATGTTAACCCCCCCACAAAAAACTATATGTATTATATATACATTTTCCCATAGAAGCTTATTTGAAATCAGATATGGGGGCTTCAATAATTAGCTGGATAGGCTGATCCTGAGGGTAGCATCAAGCCAGAGTTCAACTGCCACTATGACTTAGTTCAAGGGTCAATCCATGACACACCCACTGATTTGTCCTGCTGGATATCTGGTGATCTAATTGAACTCAGGTCAGATATGTCTATGAATAGTTAGAAAAATGACAATATAGCATCCTCAAGGCTTTGTACTGAACAGAGGCGGTAATTGATTATCTTGAGGGCTGAGGCCAAAAAGGTGGTCTTTCCACTTATCTTATTGTTTGACTCTGATGTTTTTCTTTCAAATGATGTGGCTTCCTGATTATACCTGGCTTATTAATCATACAGTGGGCAGTGGTAATCAATGATGGTTCAAATATGCATACGCTGACACACACAGACACGCATAAATTTTACTGTCTTTGTGGGGACTCTCAACACTATTCACATTAAAAGGGCTGACCTAAACTTTAAGGGTTGCATTCTAACAAGTGTATTGGGACGTACAGCAGTTCCGGTAGTTGTTTATTGTCTCCTTGTTCTTTGTGGCTGGGTCTGTGGATCTTACTGTAGTAGAGGAGTTATTTATTAAATCATACTTGGGAGGGAGATGAGTTATCGGTTCATAAGAGCATAGATTGATGTCGATTTAGTTCACCCCAGAGTGGAGAGATACAACTCGAGTGGTGTGTGTGTGTGTGTGTGTGTGTCTGTATTAGGACAGATATGTCCGGCATACCTAGACAACAGTGTGTTTTTGTGTTACAGTGGCAGTGTGTGTGAGTGTGTGTATTGCAAGGCTGCAGTGTTTGGGTAGATGGTTCTGGAGCAGCAGTCCACTGAAGGGGAAAGAATGCTGGTTTGGTGTGTGTGTGTGTGTGTGTATTGGCTCACACATGCTGTGATGTCTGCTTTGGACCTGAGTGTGTGTGTTGGCCCAGAACACACTGTGCTGTCTGCTCCACTCTGGTCTCAGTGCCCAGGCAAGGCAGGCTTTGTTTTTCTACTCAGGGAACAGGAGCATTCTGGAGTGTGTGCGTGTGCGTGTGTGTGTGTGTGTGTGTGTTTGTGTGTGTGTGTGTGTGTGTGTGTGTGTCTAGGAGTGTGTAGCAGCAGTCTGCCAGACCTATAACACAACCCAATAGAACTGACTTTTTCATATTATTATCCCCTTTCCAAACTCTATCTCCTCAACTCAGATTTTATAAAACGGACTGTGGTCCATCTTTTGCCTTCCAAACTCATGTCCTTTGCCGTCTGTCTCTCTCTCTACTGTGATTCACACTGTATATGCAGAGAGAATATTCCAACACTATCTTTATGTCTGTCACTTTTTCGCCCTATTTCTTGTTGTGTCCATCTCTCACCCCCCACTCACCCCTCTCTCCAGTCCTTATCAGAGCTGTGGTTGTGTGTGTGTTGCCGGGGGGGGGGGTTCACTGTCAGAAGTCACATCTATTGAACTCAGGGTTCGTTCATTCTTCCATTAATTAGTTAGTCACACATAATATCTCAGTCACCAGTAGCTCAATTTTGGATCAACTGGGTGAATGATGTCTTGCCATAGAGACGTAGCATTCACAAGATTACACAGGTTGGCCCAAGGCCCAGAGGTGCACTACAGTAATCAACTGAAATGTGTTTGACAAAAGCCCAAGATGGGAGCTGCATCATCTCTGGGGCACAACCTGTTCACTGTTGCCTTGTTTTCATATCAGGTCAGTCTGTCCTGTTTTCACTCTCTGCTCTTTATCAGAGGACCAGCAACCTCCAGTGGGTGAAGGGGCCACAGATAGGAACAAGGTCCCCATGTTGGGAGTAAGGCCCCCCAGAGCTGAGAGCTCTTTTAACACACAGCGTTCTGTAGAAAGAGAGGTAGATGCCTGAGGTATACCGACACTGGGTAGATATAAACAAACTGTCCGTGTTTCCTATACCTTCACCTTGAAAATGATAACACAGTTTCAAATGCTAACACCGTTTCAAATGCTAACACCGTTCTCCCCTCATCTACAACAACCATATTTGGTATAGAATACTATTGACTGTTTTCTGCGGCAATTAGTGAATATCCTGAAGAACCAAGCAAAGACTCTATAGTGACAATATCTTCTAACCTGGAAAGGTGTGGATGTTGCGATTACACAAACCCTGTGTGACTGCAGACCAAAGCTCTGGGACTAGAACTGCCTATCTGCTAAATCCCTTCATAGAGAAATGGCAAGACAGAGAGAAAGAGACAAAGAGAGACAGAAAGAGGGAGGAAAGTGATGGATTGCAAGATATTGGGAGGTGGAAAGAAGAGGATGCGAGGAAGGGAAGTGTGTGTCACCACAATTAACTGCACCACTGTACTGCTATTTAATGGCACATCATTCTTTGATTTTCCAAGTTACTACATCAAACTGCAGAATTATGCAATCGTTTTGGAAGATGCTCTTGAGCTAATTCCATTCAATGTAAACTTCAAATGAATGACTTCAACGTGACTGCTGGGGCTGATCTAATGGCAAAATATTTTTGGTTGAGGTGCAAGGCTGGATTCAGTGCGGTTTATTCAAAAGTAATACGAAGTGCTTCAAAAAGAATTCAGACCCCTTTCATTCTTGCCACATTTAGTTGGGTTAGGCTCATTATTGATTACCTCCTTTTTTTTGCCATGAATCGACATATACATTCATACATACATAACCCATCATGACAAAGCAATAACACATTTTAAGAAATTTCTGGCAATTTACTGCAAAAAAGATATATATTTTTTTAAAAAGTAGGCATTTTTCATGGACTGTACATAAGTATTCAGACCCTTTGCTACAATGCTCCAAATGAAGCCATCCTGTGTCCTTTGATCATCATTAAGATTTGTTTAGAACTCAATTGGAGTCCAGCTGTGCCAAATTCAGATGATTGGACATGATTTAGAAAAGCATACACATCTCTATATAAAGTACCGCTCTTCACAGTGCATGTCAGAGCAGAAACCAAGCCATTATGTTCAAGGAAGTATCCATAGACCTCTGAGATAGAATTGTGCTGAGGCAAAGATCTGGAGAAGATTAAAACAATTTCTGAAGCATTGAAAATTCCAAATAACACATTGGACTTCATTATTGCGAAATGGAAGAAGTTTAGAACCAGCAAGACATTTCTTGGAAAGTTATTCAGTTATGAATTAAGTCTGTTACTCAACTAATGTGGAGAAAGTGGAGGTGTCTAAAAGAAGGTAATCGTCCAAGAGCAGATGGCATTGGCGATGACCCTGTGATCGAAGGCTCCAGGCAGTTGCCTTATCATGCAGCAGCACTTTCCAGCAAAAAAATGTCAGTCAAGTAGCACAAAAACACTGAGGTTAGTACATAACATATCCCTGGTACAGTGGTTGCTGTGGCTGAAAAGTTTTACCTGAAATGGAGGAAAGTGATAAACAAAACATAGAGAAGGCAGGTATAATTTTGACCTGTTTTGGTTGTCATAGAATGTTGCTTGATATAGATGCATCATAATGCAAAAATCTCAATGTCTTAACTTCATATATTCTGTACCTTAAGGCACGGCTATTGGCTATCTTTAACACTGTCATCTCATTATGCTATGCTAGTTTTATGTTAGCATAGCATAAAACTCAGTCGCATCAACCAGGTTCTCCTTATGATAGTAAAAATATAGCATTTTGGTTACTTCAAAAGCTAACCAAAAAATAACCTGAGAAATATTGAATTTAGAAAACCACATCTAATTGACCATGTTTTGGACTCCACTGTGTTGTAACAATGTTTAGTAAAAATGAATACTACCTATCCTTTAACAGACATATTCAAAATGTACATATGTGAGGGTTTGTGTGTCCCTAGGGTTGGGTGGCTGTTAGACCACCCTGCCATGGAGGTGTACATGTGTTGCCCTTTCAATAGTGATTTAGGAAAAGGTCAGCGATTCTGTAATACTTTGTGATCTAATGGATGGATCTATCGCCGCAACCCCTCACAGATTGTGTGTGTGGGCGTGCTTCTAATGTGTCCTTCCTGCTCGGGATTCCACACCAGGGGCTGTCACTTCCTGTTGTGTTTCTGCAGGTTTTGTTAATGATGAAGGGAGTTCCATGATATTCACACACATGTTAGGAGTATGCTCTTCTGTAGGTCAAGAGAACATGGAGGTGCCAAGGCTGCCCTCTAAACAATGAGGGATTTAGAGTGAGAACACATACATGTATTTCTCTCTTTTCCCCTTTCCTTCACTAGCTTTTTTCTCCATCTGTCCCTCTCCCTACCTTGATTCCCTGTTCCCTCTCTCTCCCTTACTTTTTCCATCCTCCTTATGCCCCATCCGTCTCTCATCTCCTCTCTGTCTCAGACTGATTTACTACCAGAAGATTATGTAGTCCAATCTGCAGAGAGAGGCAGAGATCTGACCGATGTCTCTCCTCTCACTAGCACTCTGTCACTGTTTTGGCTCTGGAGAGAACTTAGCTAGCTCCCATGCTAATGATTTATAACCCGCCAATGACGTTTCAAAAAGCTAGCCACCTTCATCACAATTACGCTGTCATTGCACTGAAAAACGGATACCCAGCCAGCCACTGAAAGACACAATTATTTCCTGCTGGTATTAAAGTGGCACAAGTGTCAAACATATGTTTGTTAAAGGCAAAGCACAGCTATTATTAGAATGTTGCACAAGTATCTGCATTTTACCTCAAATCATCTTGGTTGCGCTCATATGGGAGTGATGAAAACATTTCAGTTATATCTTTAAAAACCAGTGCAAAAGTGACAATTTTACGGGACATATATGAGGAAACAAAAAATTTCCCACTGTCATTTCATAGTGGGCATTTTGCTCATATTAGGTTGAAATGTTGATCAGTTTATCAGATTTTAATTGGTATTCTTCCGTTCTTAACAGGCAAATATACGTATGTTGAATTACTAATGTGTTTTCTTCGCATTGAATCATATAAAAGCAAAACCAAATTAAAATACCAATGTGTAATCAATGCACATCAAACCATTTAAAAGCAAAACAGGGTTCAACAAATAAAATTTTACTCCATAAAATAGCATAGCCAAATGAGCTGAATTGCAAGTGAGATTAGAAATACAGGTGCTGGTCATATAAAAGTTGATTTATTTCAGTAATTCCATTCAAAAAGTGGAACTTGCATCATGTATACAGTCATTCCACACAGACTGATATATTTCAAGTGTTCATTCCATTTATTGTTGATGATTATAACTGACAACTAATGAAAACCCCCAAATCAGTATCTCAGACAATTTGAATATTGTGAAAAGGTTCAATATTGAAGACACCTGGTGCCACACTCTAATCAGCTAATTAACTCAAAACACCTGCAAAGGCCTTTAAATGGTCTCTCAGTCTAGTTCTGTAGGCTACATAATCATGGGGAAGACTGCTGACTTGACAACTGTCCAAAAGACGACCTTTGAGACCTTGCACAAGGAGGGCAATGGACACAATGCCTGTGTTCCGTTGCCTGTTGTTCAAGGGCCCATTTTGCTGGCAGAGCCTCGTGGTCATTCATTAGGTGTTTGCCTGACGCGGAGGCCGGAGAAGCCTGATGCTTGGCCATTACATACATTAATGTAATGGGCAAGATAAAAGTTACATTTGGAGACAATACAGGGCAGCACCACATTGCAGCCGGCTGTGTGGTCTAGTGGGTTTTTCCCTGTCTTTCAATGTTTTGACCCCGAATTGATTCCCAATAGAAATATTTTTCAGCAAAGCAGTCCCAAACCATAACGCCACTGCCCTAACACTTTACAATCAGTATGAAGTTCTTCTGGATAAAGGCAGGGTTTAATTTTTACCAAACAGGGTGTCTGGCATTGAGACTAAACAACTTTATATTTTAATCATAACATACTTACTAGAATGTATGCAAAACATATTTAATATATAGATAAATAGATTTATGTATCTCATAATGAGGCCTCCCAGGTGGTGCATTGGTCTCAGATTCTCTCTTTCTGTCCTCAAAGTGTTCTGTATCTTTGTCTTGATTTTAACGCTTCATGGTCTCAGATTCTCTCTTTCTGTCCTCAAAGTGTTCTGTATCTTTGTCTTGATTTTAAAGCTTCATGGTCTCAGATTCTCTCTTTCTGTCCTCAAAGTGTTCTGTATCTTTGTCTTGATTTTAAAGCTTCATGGTCTCAGATTCTCTCTTTCTGTTCTCAAGGTGTTCTGTATCTTTGTCTTGATTTTAACGCTTCATGGTCTCAGATTCTCTCTTTCTGTTCTCAAGGTGTTCTGTATCTTTGTCTTGATTTTAAAGCTTCATGGTCTCAGATTCTCTCTTTCTGTTCTCAAGGTGTTCTGTGTCTTTGTCTTGATTTTCACGCTTCATGGTCTCAGATTCTCTCTTTCTGTTCTCAAGGTGTTCTGTATCTTTGTCTTGATTTTAAATCTTCATGGTCTCAGATTCTCTCTTTCTGTTCTCAAAGTTTTCTGTATCTTTGTCTTGATTTGAATGCTTCATGGTCTCAGATTCTCTCTTTCTGTTCTCGAGGTGTTTTGTATCTTTGTCTTGATTTTAACGCTTCATGGTCTCAGATTCTCTCTTTCTGTTCTCAA
>JACXGJ010005436.1:0-39167 GCA_016801105.1 Esox niger
ATCAGTAAGTGACATCACCAACAACCTCCACAGTGCAGGGTTGAAGGTATCACAATCCACTGTTCGAAGAAGACTCAGAGAGCAGAAATGTAGAGGCCACACCACAAGATGCAAACCACTCATCAGCAGTAAGAATCGGAAGGCCAGATAGAAATTTGCAAAGAAGTACAGAGATGAGCCGCAAAAGCTCTGGAACACAATCTTATGGACTGATTAGACCAAGATTCATCTCTACCAAAGTGATGGAAAGGCCAAAGCGTGGAGAAAGAAAGGAACTGCTTATGATCCGAAGCATACAAGCTCATCTGTGAAGTATGTTTGAGATAATGTCATGGCTTGGGCGTGCATGGCTGCTTCTGGAACAGGCTCATTAATATTTATTGATGATGTAACTGATGATGGTAGCAGCAGAATGAATTCAGAAGTGTACAGAAACATTTTGTCTGCCAATTTACAGAGAAATGCATTTAAACTAATCAGGAGGAAGTTTATCATGCAGCAGGACAATGACCAAATCACACTGCCAACAAAACAAAGGACTTCATCAGTGGAAAAAGGTGGAAGGTTTTAAACTGGCCAAGTCAATCACCTGACCTTAAATAGAGCATGCATTTCACCTTCTTAAGAGGAGACTGAAGGGAGAAACACCCCAAAACAAACAAGAACTCAAAGAAGCTGGCTTGAGGCAGATGTCGTTGGGTCACAGGCTTGAGGCAGTTATTGCAAGCAAGGGTTATGCTACCAAATATTTTTATTTACTTTAACATTATCTGTTCCATTGCTTTTGCACACCTAAAAATGCTGTGGTCTAATACAAACGGTGATATGTCCTAAGTAGTTTAACACATCTAGATGTGAATACCCAGAAATGAAATCTGAAATTCTGAATTCTTGTCTCATATTCATCTTTTGATCTTGAACCCAAATGTATTCAGTGACCATCAAAAACAAAGGAATTTGCCTTGCATTTCCAATACTTACGGAGGTGGCTGCATTTGCTCCATAATAATGATAACAGAAATTGCCCAAATGGCCCTGATGAAAAGTTGAATGTTTGACTTTGTTACAGACAAACAAGGTGACACACATGGGTGATAAGGGCTCTTAAAGGTTCATTTCCTACATCTGTGGCTATTTAAATTGCAATCGGTGTCTGTGTATAATTAGACAATGAGTTGGTTAGCCCTCACATGGGTGCACTGAGAAGCCTAGAAACTGAGCCATGGGGAGCAGAAAAGGTAATGCATAACAAGGTAATGGAACTTTAAAAAGATGGAAATGCCAGTCAGTACTGTTCAATCTCTTATTAAAAAGTGGAAAATTCAGGGATCTCTTGATACCGAGCCAAGGTCAGATAGACCAAGAAGGATTTCAGCCCAAACTGCCTGAAGAATTATTTGCCAGAAAGAAGCCTCTACAGCGCCATTGCCACAATAAAGCTTGGTTACAATATACCCAACAACACCTTGACATGCTTCACAGCCTCTGGCACACTGTAACTTGGAGTGATGAGACCAAAATAGAGGTTTGCAGTCACAGCCATAAGCACTATATTTGGAGAGGGGTCAACAAGGCCTATAGTGAACAGAATACCATTCCTACTGTGAAGCATGGTGGTGGCTCACTGATGTTTTGTGGGTGTGTGAGCTCTAAAGGCACAGGGAATTTGTGAAAATTTATGGCAAGATGCATGCATCATGTTATCAGAAAACACTGGCAGACAATTTGCATTCTTCTGTATGAAAGCTGCACATCGGATGCTCTTAGACTTTCCAACATGACAATGACCCTAAACACAAAGCCAAGTTGACCCTCCAGTGGTTACAGCAGAAAAATGTGAAGGTTCTGGAGTGGGCATCACAGTCTCCTGACCTTAATATCATCGAGCCACTCTGGAGAGATCTCAAATGTGCGGTTCATGGAAAACGACAAAAGACCTGGAGGAATTTTGCCAAGTCAAATGGGCAGCTTCACCACCTGCAAGAACTATTACAAAAGACTGCACGCCACTGATGTCATTGATGCTAAAGGGGGGCGACACAGTATAAAGAATTAAGGGTATGCAGACATTTAAACAGGGGTCAGAATTTTTTTTTCTTTGTTGCCATGTTTGGTTTTATGATTCTGCCATTCTGCTATGACCAAAAGTTGAATGTGAATCCCAAAAGAAATAGTTTTGCCTTCTCACTCATGTTTTCTTTCCAAATGGTACATATATTACCAATTCTTAATACAACTGTTCTTAATACTTAATATTTCTAAATTTTCTGCCCGCTTCTATATGTACTTCTGGTTAGATGCAAACTGCATTTCTTTTTAAATGTACTTGTTCGATCTCAAAGTTGAATCTAATCTAATCTAATCTAAGTAGCAGGCTCTTGGTTTACATATTAATTACTTGCCTATGGGGGAGGCCTGTCCCAATGAGATTCTAGGGATTTCATCACAATTTTTAATGCACGGCATAAATAGACCACATTGGGTTTTTTAAATGTATAATAAATTATCTATGTATTCATGAAGGTAGCTCTCTATATCAGGTATTGCCTGGATGGTGTCAAAAGAACAAATAATATAGTCAGAGAAATTGTCATCATCGCAATGTGACGGGGATAGAAAACGAAGAATTGGACCAAATAAACAGTACACTTGCATCAAACAATCTGCAGCCTCAAATTGCAAGACAGATTAGGTTGGAATTTGGTACTGTATACTGAAGTTTGCAGCCATAATTAGCTAGATATTATCAATGCTGTTATCCAAATGTAACATGCAGGATGATGATTGTTGAGTAGAGTGCCACCATTTTTAAACATCAAATGATGCTGGCAACAGTGTCATAGGAAAATAAATCATACTGTGTTATTGGCTGAGAAAATGCATTATACATTTCATTCATTCATAACGTAGACATCTGTACATGACCTACAACAATAAATTATACTATTTCGGTTAAATTGTATTATATCATATAATGTAAGGAGCAGTTTTCATGTTACTCATTGTTATCTGTATATGAAAAATGATCTTTTTGTGAGTAGTAGCTTATGATTTCTTTATAAGGTTGACATTTCTAATGAGTTCACATTTAAATTTTGATATAAAACCTAACCTGTCTTGTACAGACTACATAAAAATAAATTATACAAGAAACAACAGTTTGCGTGAGTTAACAAACAACGTTAGTTCCGGTGCCTTGGTCAAATCTCATATTTGTGTTTGAATCTTAGACATTTCTGAAATGGAGCAGAGATTTGGCTTAGACTTACTGGTAATTTTACAACAAAGGAAAACAGGTGAAGCTTTATTTTTTAGACCCAGATCTTAATCAAGTGTCTGACTAATTAAGCAATAATCTATAACCAAGATAACATAAAATTACAAAGATATGTTTTAGCAACAGTCACACTTTTTGGTAGCTTGTCACTGGCTAGAGCGGTAATGTTCACAGCTAACCCATTATGAGAAAAAGAAGTCTGAATTTAAATCACAGCTGATATTTCAATAAACAAATGCTTTATTCTTTAAAAATATATACAGATTCCCAAAAATACAATAACATCACAGTAGACCTTTTCTTCAATCTGACTGAGCTAATAAAAGTTCAGTCCAAAGACAACATCTTGCTGGGTCACTACAATGACAATACAAAGAACAAAAGCCTTAAAGAGGCCAAACAGGAAACATTTTGTGTAAGATTGGAACCCTTTATTCATACAGTACATGCATACCGTGTTTGCAGAACTGGATTGAGTCCACATGACCATGACTTCAAGAACAGAGTGAGATGATAATTGACTACTTTTGTCTGATGCATGCAATCCATCATGTGGAAGCCTGTTTGCTATATTTATCTTGCATCCTCTTCTAGATTTATTGATAATATACAATTCTGTTTCCAGGAAAATTGTGACGCTACCTAAAATGCATATAATGTAATGATATGCAAATCATTTATCCTTATATTTTCAATTTGAAAATAGTATAATGGCAACATATCAAATGTGAACACTTTATGTTGAAATTGTATAGTTTTTGGCAAAAAACATGCCTATTTTGAATTTGATGCCAACAATACCTTTCAAAAAAAGTTGGGACAGACAGGGGCATGTTTACCCCTGTGTTGCATCACACCTCCTCTTATAATAATACTATGTAAGGACTTGGGAACTGAGGAGACCATTTCCTGTGTTTATTATAGTGAAATGTATTCCCACACTTGCTTGATATAGAATTTCAGCAGCTCAACAGTTCAGGATGACCTTTGTTGTATTTCTTGTTTCATAATGCGCCAATGTATTTAATGGGTGACAGGTCTGGACTACATGCAGGCCAATTTAGCCCAAGGACTCGTTTACTATGGAGCCATGCTGTGGAAATTGTCAAAGATATCTGTACAGTAGTAATTAAGATATTAAAATATATGAAGCAAAAATAATAACAACATACAAAATATAAATAACCATAGTGACTAGAAGCAATTACAAATAATTGCTGTTTGAGGAGCCATATGATCTGGACATAAATTATACATTGTCTCAAGGTCATTGAGTATCTTTGTAATCTCAGATTTTATGAAAGGCGATAACACCAATGACACAGCTGAGGAAAGCACATTACATTAGTGAATACATTATTTTACCAGCCTTCTTTGTTTTTCTTAATTCATACAATACATACATACAATATTTATTTTCACTGTGTAGTTTAAAAATATATTAGAATGTTTTTTTCAATATGGAATGTGTTTTCTCAGGTTTTTGTCATTTTAAAGTGTTTTCATATAGTGCCAAAACAAGGGTTGGCCTGTGCCACCATGATTCCAGAATGACTGATCAGATATGCCTTGATTTCTAATTTCAGTTTCAGTGTGCTGGTTAACCTGGAAACATGTGAGTAGTCTGTGGTGGAGGACCGACATCGTTAGCAGCTGACGTATTACCATTTTAACTGGAATAGGCAAGGCAACTTATCAAGTCATCTCTTGATAGAGCATTTGAACTGTGTGATGGATTGTGTGCCATCCTCATTCTGTGAAACTTGCTCCTAATTGCTCATTGTAATTATGTATTGTCACAAAAAGACATATTACAATTCGCCTTATGTACCCCACGCTGCAGGTTCTGTTTATATCTTGCCAAATATATTTTACATCTGGGAGTATTTAAAAAAAAATGTAACCTCCCATTTGAGGCTTGTTGTGTAATATGTTAACCTGTGCATATACACATGATATCTCAGTCACAACATTCCATGTTTAAAACCGAGTGGTTTTGATGACATGGGGCTCATATCGGCAAATACATGACGTAGTACAAGGTTTTCAGGGCCACTTTTACAACCAAAAATCCCAGAATGCTTTTAAGATTAGTTTAAAAATTATATTCACCTGTCTAGTCCACAGCCATCTCTCACAGGATACTGTATACTATAATGTGAACATGTTTTATCTGAGACATTCATGGTTGTATTATCAGGTGGGGTTTAAGTGTACTGCTATTGCTTCAAAGATATATTTTTTCCAATGCTTACTGTACACTACAGTATTCAAATGACTATGGTGTTTCTGTAATATACTATATTTTGAAATAACAATCCTGAATATTGCTATTGTGATCAAACCTCATTTTAGAGTTAAAATTGTATTAACTTTTCATTTTGAATCTTTGACAGTAAAGCTTTAATATTAAAATGCAAATGCCTGTCATGGATTTTAAAGTAAGGCTTTGTACTGTAAGCTTTGAATGACAAAGAAAATAAATAAAATACCTCATGACAGATACTTATTTGTGGTGTCAGGGAAATATGGTTTCTTTGTTTCTCCCAGAATTATTATTCCAAAGACATCCAGAATTGACTACAAACATCTTGGCAGCATTTCAGATAAACGTGTATGATTCTGAGGCTGTGTATGTGCATGTGAACATAAAGGCCTCATGTGCAGTGACGCTGACAGGGGGGACAACCAGTTGCGTTGTCCCGGGCCCAGGCCTCGGGGGGTCCCATATGGTTATAATTATTAATTAATTATTTATTAGTCAGTCAATCTTGGTATTTAGTACTACCTAGCTAAAATATTTAACAATAAACGTTTATGACCTGTTTTATGAACAGTAACATCATTGCTATTTATACATTTTGTTGGCCTGTGGTTTGGGTCCAAAATGTTCAATTTGGTCCTGGGCCCTGGGATTCTTGTCAGGGTCCCTGCTCACATGCATGAACATTTGTTCATCCCTGCAAAAGTCATATTTCTCAGATGTATTCATTCCTTGTCAGATTTAGTGGTTGAAAAAAGATTGTGCTGACCTATTCTAAGTGAGTTAACATGGGTGATAGTGGATGTAATTGATAATTACCACATCCCAGTGCCTGTACACTGCATTGTGGAGATTTCCCATTCTCACTGAAATCATCTTTTGGACAGAGTCATTAGTTTAGTCCAACTATTTTACCTGGTCTCGGGTGGGTTTTCCTTTCTCATTTGTCCTAAAGATCACAGAAAGGTAACTTGCTCTTGCAGGTACATAACACCAGCAAGAGCTTCAACCAAGGAACTTGTGCACAGGTCTGTGGTAAGTATAAAAAAAGCAAGAAGCCACTTTTCATCCAAGAACTTGTTCTCAAAAGTCCATATCTAACCATTATGCCACTGATCAATGGTTTGATACAATATGAGAATTCCGAAAAGATTAAATGTGCAGGGTACTGAGTAAAACTGGACACTTTGATTTTAGTGAACTTGCTAAACTGTGGATCCAGCAATGTCTATCTGGAACTAAAGCCTTGAAACCATTCCTTACTGTTAATACATTCTACAGTTACAGTTGTTTGTGCAAACTAGAAAAAAATATATATCATATCAATATCATATACAAGTGGTGGAGACTATATGATAGGGTAAAGCGGAGATGTCACAAGCGTAGATACATCTCAAAACAACTGTATTTGCAAGCTATATTAGCTCTGGTTTGGTTCGCTGCTATAAGTGGTTTCAAACAGAAATCAGTCGACAGGGCGGCTTGTTAATTCTCAATGAAGCGGAAATCTTCCTAACGTAGGTGACCGTGAACACTGCTCACCAAGAGGCGAAAATAGAAAAATGTTCTCCAATATTTTTTTGGGGAAGAAGCTAATCCGTTTGTCAGAGCTAGCTTTTGTCAGCATAGACAATGAAGTCAATATTGGCATGCACTTTATCCTTACACACCTTGTAATTCTGAAACCAAATGTATGGAACACCATTTGCCTATCAATAATTGACATTGAACATGTTAAATTAGAAACCGATTACTGTAGATGCCTTGGCAATAGTTTTAGTTGTAGTGTTTTAATCATAGTACCTATCATGAAAATAATGACGTTCAACTATATATTTTCAATTTTCGTAATGATTTGGTTTCGGGTAACTTCACTGCTCCAAAAATTAAGAGAACATGTAATCATCACAGTATAACACCAAATCGATTAAACTACAGGTATATCAAGCTCTCCAGGTAGGATGCATAAACCATTGTGAATCAATGTCACCTGGTTTGGTGAAAATGAAAGTGACAACAGGTGCACTGGAGAGGCAACAGCAAGACAACACCCAAAAAGGGAATGGTTTTGCAGGTGGTAGCTACAAACAATTCCTTTCTCTTTATCCTTCCTGACTGATTCTTCACAAGTTTTGCATTTTGCTCGTGTCCTTGGCACTACTGATAGCATGAGGTGGCATCTGCAGCCCATTCTGGTTACATAGGTAGTCCAAATCCTTCAGGATGGGAGATCCCTAAGTGCGGTTGCAAGAAGGTGTGCTGTGTCTCCCAGTACTGTCTCAAGAGCATGGAGGAGATACCAGGAGACGGGCCGTCACTCAAAAATAGCTGGACAGGGTCGAGAAGGGCATCAACCCAGCAGCAGGACTGTTATCTGCTCCTTTGCGCAAGGAGGAACAGGAGGAGCACTGCACTAAAAAATTACCTACAGCTGACTACTGGTATGTATGACCAAACTGTCAGACTCCATGAGGGTGGCTTGATGGCCCGACGGCCTCTAGTGGGACTTGTGCTCACAGCCCTGCACTGTGCAGCTCGATCGGCATTCACCAGAGAACACCAGAATCGGCAGGTCTGCAAATGGTATCCTGTTCTCTTCACACTGAGCACATGTGACGGACATGAAAGAGTCTGGAGATGCCTTGGTGAATTTTTCTGCCTGCAACATCATCCAGCATGACCGGTTTGGCAGTGGGTCAGTGACGATCTGGGGAGGCATTTTCTTGGAGGGTCCATCATCATGAGCATGCCCAGACATAGTCGGGAGTGCTTACAGGCACATGGAAACCAAACCCCCTACTGAGTTACATTACGAGTTTCCGTGATGAAATTCATGCAAGTTGGAACAGCCTGTGATTTCAATTATTTACTTTGATTCTGAGTATGTTTTTGAATTTGAATCCAGACCTCAATCGTTTGGTGATTTTGGTTTCCATTAACCGTTTTTACGTCATTTTGTTCTCAACGAATAGCACAATGTACTGTAAAGATTTTGATCTTAAATATATTTCTTTTATCGAGACCTGATGTGTAGTTTAAGTATTCACTTAATTTTTTTGAGCAGTGTATATTCATTTGTTCTATTAAAACCAACTTGTTCTCAGCATAATACGGAATATATTATATGTAAATCTGTCACAAGCGGTTTTGTTTATGTTACGATACATTTGATTGGATTACAATGCGTTACCAAAACGTATAATACATTATGAATTTGCTAACATAAACAACTAATCCATTTTAAGTTTACAGTAATCATTAGGTTTCACAGCACTGGGGTAAAGTCAAGGTTATTATACCAAAAGTTTTGGTTTGGTTAATGATAGGTATCATAGAACTGATGTTAAGGTTTGGGTTATGGTTAGCCAAATCGCCTCTGGCTGGATTTCAATTTGCGACAGTAGGTGTAAAGGTCCATCATCCACGATCCCTGACCAAAACACGCTACCAAAAATCCACTCTATTTATCTCTTACTGTACTCACCACTGCCTATAATAGCCAGGCTTTACTAAAGTTACTTGACATAATACATTGGACTAATTCAGCTGTCAAAGTTTACATAAAACGGTTTATGATCAGACTGAGACCAGTCCGATTAAAAACTTTTTTTTTTCTGGCCAGCAGTACTAGCCATCTTGAGAATGGTAATGGGAGTTTTATCCCTTCTACCCACAACCAAAGTACACTAGGCTGCCTATCCTGCAACAACATCATAACGACATAATGGTTAACACAATTTAATGATGTAAGTTATGATGCCGCAACTGTTGTGCATATTTTGTAATGCAAAGAATCAAGCAGCATTCCATAATGGTTAATTTTAGCTATGTATTTCAAAGGCATGTAAACAGGACCACATTTTGTGGTGAATTTCTTGCCTCTGCAGACAGTTCAGCCAATGCGGCTGTATTTTCTTGGTTTCTGTTTGCTTGGTTTTGCTGTATGTAGATACTGATGCTTGTAGCCAGCTTATCCTCACTTAATCTTGCCCTTGGCCAGATTCTATAACCGGTCTGCGTCTCTAATCACTCTGTGGTTTCACAATGGGTTGTCAGTCAGTCAGTTGGTATGCATGCATACTTATTTTTTACATGAGCACTTTTTACATTAAAGATTATGATTTTTTACATAAAATATGACGATATTTACATACACTGCCCTGATTGGCTGACAGGATTGTTTAGAGCCCAGGCCCTCCCCCATCATTGGTCTATTAAAACAACACTGTATGTTGCAAAATCACAACATACAGTGGATATAAAAATCTACACACCCCTGTTAAAATGCCAGGTTTTTGTGATGTAAAAGAATGATACAAAGATAAATCATGTCAGAACTTTGTCCACTTTCTATGTGACCTATAATGTAAACAATTCAATTGAATAACATACGGAAATCTTCAATCTAATCTGACAGGGAAAATGAAAAATAACAACCTTACAATAACCAGGTTGCATAATTGTGCACACCCTCTTATAACTGGGGATGTGGCTATGTTCAGAATTAACCAAACACAATCAAATTCATGTTAAATAGAAGTCATTACACGCCTGCCATCATTTAAAGTGACTCTGATTAATCACAAATAAAGTTCAGCTGTTCTGCTTCCAAAGTATCAGAGGGATCTCATAGTTGAAAGATATCAGCCAGGAGAAGGGTACAAAATAATTTCCAAAGCATTAGATATACCATGGAACACAGTGAAGACAGTCATCATTAAGTGGACAAAATATGGCACAACAGAGACATTACCAAGAACTGGATGTCCCTCTGAAATTTATGGAAAGACAAGAAGAAAACTGGTCAGGGAGGCCTCCAAGAGGCCTACAGCAACATTAAAGGAGCTGCAGGAACTTCTGGCAAGTACTGGCTGTACGCTACATGTGACAACAGTCTCCCGTATTCTTTATATGAATGGGCTACGAGGTAATGTGGCCAGAGGGAAGCCATTTAAAAAAAAAACATCTAAGTCCGGCTGAAGTTAGAAAAACAAACATCAAGTCTCCCAAAAACATGTGGGAAAATGTGTCATGGTCTGATGAAACCAAGGTTGAACTTCTTGGCCATAATTCCAGAAGGTATGTTTCCGGCAAAAACAACACTGCACATCACCTAAAGAACACCATAGTGAAGCATGGTGGTGGCAGCATCATGCTTTGGGCCTGTTTTTCTTCAGCTGGAACCATG
Source organism: Esox niger (assembly GCA_016801105.1). Taxonomy (NCBI): domain Eukaryota; kingdom Metazoa; phylum Chordata; class Actinopteri; order Esociformes; family Esocidae; genus Esox; species Esox niger. The sequence goes on from JACXGJ010005436.1 coordinate 10,729, forward strand.
GCCTTAGTCAGGGTGGAGGGAATTATGAACAGGTCCAAATACCAGGCAATTTTGGAACAAAACCTTCAAGCATCTGTTAGAAAGCTGAAGAAGAAATTCACCTTTTAGCATTACAACAACCCAAAGCACACATCCAAGTCGCCAAAAGCATAGCTTCACCAGAAGAAGATGAACGTTTTGGAATGGCTCAGCCAGAGCCCAGACCTATATCCAATTTAATATCTGTGGGGTGAGTTGTAGACGGCTGTGCACAGGAGATGTCTTCGCAATCTGACAGATTTAGAGTGCTTTTGCAAAGAAGAGTGGGCAAATATCGCCATATCAAGATGTGCCATACTAATAGACTCCTAGTATAAGGGTGTGCACTCTTATGCAACCAGGTTATTGTCAGTATTTTATTTTATTCCCTAAAATTGTTCATATTATAGGTCCCATTAAAGGTGGACAACTTTCTGATATGATTTATCATTGTCAGATTTTTTTAGATTACAAACACCTGACATTTTAACAGGGCGTGTAGACATCTGTTTTATTCACTGTAAGTCAAAGGTTTAATCTCTCAAGTTACAGTCATTTTCCCTCAAACAGCTCATATTGACATTTTCACATTTTCAAAGTGTTTTTCCTGTCGTAGTTAAAAATACAATTAAGAAAAACAGGGAAATCATGATTTGACTGCATTATGTATTTAAAAACATTTTTGCTAATGCAATTGTCCTTTATCTGTTCATACACAACATGGGCATAAAATTCAGTTCATCCATTCAGTGGTGAAGTTGGTTATTTCTTTCCCATTGGTTTTGACTGTGGTTCACAAGCTGATCCTCCCCTCTGAGTTAAGGAACTCAAGCTTTCACCTAACTCCTGACAGTTGTAATATTAGACAGCATAAGGTATAATTTTGTAAATTGGGTAGAGCATCAGCAATATTTCTCTTGTCCTTTCAGTTAATGCAGACCTTGTACAGCTATTATTAACTTGACAGAAATATCCAGATAACTAGCTAGCCCATGTCAGTTCATGTTATTAATAGCTAAACAAATTTTAGTCCATTGATTTTGTTGGGATATTTCAGTCAGATTTCCTAAGACATGGCAACATTTACAGAATAAATTAACATTCACATTTTCTTTAAAACTGCAGCATTTTCACCCCATAGCAAAATTTGCTGAATTGATGCTTTTAAAACCTCCCCTCCCACAGAAAAAGGTATTACATTTCTGGCCAAAAGTTATTTCTATGTGGATTAAAATGTCTTTGCACATGTCTTCACCAAAAATGAAAGGGGACAAGCATTTGTTAGTCTCTGAATTATGAGAACCACATAACCACATAAACCACATTTCAAGAAACCACATATAGAGGTCTTCCACCTATTTAATTATTTAGACAATGCCATGATGGGAGACAAACTTTTCACTTGTCTCTTAACCTTACTGACGATATTGAGTCACTATCTTGCAGTCCTCATAGTCCACCCCACACAGGGTTGAAAAAGGTGACCAGCTTTATTTACTTAAATCAAAATCCAATAGCCTATCTTGGCACTTGGGCTCCTATTTTTGCTTTCAGCAGCACTAAGGCCTGTGACAGCGCTCTTACTGATGCCCTTGACTCTTCTGTATGTTGTTAACCTTTTGGGAGCGGAAACTGGTGATTCAGGGGTGGACAAGGAGCCTCCGAGACATGGCGGTGGCTACCCCTTTAAATGACTCAGGCTGGAAGGATGCGATGGTACAGGCTGCCACGGGGAGCCAGGTGCTTCTGACAGCACAAAATGAAACACGATTGATGTTTACAGAACTTGCCCAAGTGTTTACGCATAAGGGCACAAGCACCAGCCCCTCTTTGAAATGCCCACTTACGAGACAGGAGGGGATAAAAGGCAATTAGCCTGATGTACTGCGCTTGGATGGGTATCAATCTCATCACAATGGCAGCCTACAGTCCATACGGAGAGTGTACATCTTCTCTGTGGAGAGAGATTCCCTTTGGAAAAGCTACAGACTCATTATGGCGATGACAAACAGGTTTGTGAATGCTTGCAGTGATCGATGCACAAAGGCTATTCAGGCTATATCATTTAACCTTCACACCCAATTTCCTGCCCAGCGCACAAGGGAACTTGACTCTTTCTTCTGACTCCTATACCTGTTTTACGTGCACACCGCTCTTGCAGAGCTTCGGGGAGCAACAAAGGAGAGTTCCACATTAAATAAAAAATTAGCAAAGCTAGGGAAGTTTCATTATTCATCTCACACCAACATGGCCAGCTCTCGGGTTTCCCAAAGGGAACGCTATGAAATTTCAATTGGCATCATTCTATGTGTTGAGTTTTAACGTCAATATCGCAGGCAGTCTTCAACGGACTCGCATCCTCCCTTCTGACTCCAACAAGAAACTTCAAAGGAGCACTTCTCTGAATCTCTCAGTCTAGCATTAAAAATGTTAACCTTGGAGACGTGTTAACCACCCGGCAGGGCATGATGTGGAATTCTAATGAATGTTCTGATCATTCAGGAGAAAGGGACAAAAGAGAAAAAGCCATGCCCTCCTTACCAAGTTTTGGCTCAATCCTGATCATTTTGGCATTTTGTAGATTTCCTTTTAAATTAAAATAGGTTCATATTAGGTTCAAATCGGGTCCCAGAAATTTTAATAACATCTTTAAATTGGATGAGAACATATAATTAGCAATGTCAAAATATTCTTTATATGCAATGTACTGCATTCATGCAATGTCATCCTTAAAGTTGAAATGACAGGATTTAAACAACATGAAATCTTTTAAAAAATGCTCACCAAATCAAAACATGATGTACTTTGTAAGATTTTCTGAGAGGCGATAACATGAATGTGGTCATTTTCATGTTTTTATACTTTCATAGAATATTGGGGAATGATGAAGAGTAAAGCTGTTGTGAGAATTCTACAACAGTGTAGACTGTGGAAATTAAAGTGTTTTTTGACAAATAATACTGTAGACTCTGTCGTGAATAAAAACTAAAAAGCTTAGCTTTTGAACATTAAAAAAGCATTTCCTTAAATGTCTTATCGCAAATGTGCTTTGGAACATATTAGTCCTGATGCAATAACTATGACAGGTCAAATAAACTTTTTAAAAACATTTAAAATTTTCTCTCCTACTGCTGCAGCCTGTCTGCTAATAAATGCTTCTGCCCGAATTTGCTCTCAATCCACATTATTCAATGAAAGTTTCACTGCAGGGCAGATTAATAGGTCAGAATGCTAATTATTGACAGAACTATATATAAAGTGTAGCTAATGCTAAAGACTGCACACAAAACGTCCGCTCTGGACGATCTGAATTTAGAGGCTACTGTGTAGATGTAGCCACCGAAAAACAATATTAGAAGTGAGCAAAGAAGCCCAGCCTATCTTTATCTAGACTTTAGTTTTTAAGATGGCTAAATAAATAGTTAGGTAGCACCATAAATTGATTAGCAAACTGTGTTATCATTGATTTATGATCTTCACAGCCCTCACTAGTAACTATTTTGACATTCCTAGCCATGTTCTATACTACTGAATATTGAATTTTATATAATTTTATATATTGAATTTAAATATAACCTCTAAGTATATTAAAACATACAAAGAGGGTTTTCACACCATAATAGTTTTACAATTCACAATTTCATATATTTACGTAAATTGTCAATTCAGATTTAAATTTAAACTAGCCACGAGTTACTTATGCTGCACTGTGAGGCAACCCGATGTGCTTTGGCCAGACCACTGACCTGTGGTGTATAAAACTCACTGCGTATAAAACTCACTGGCAATACTGTGTAACTGTTAACTAATATTGGGGCTCTCTGTTGAAAAAGTGCTTTTAGTCTCATCAACACAACATCTTTCATTTTCAGTTAATGCATGGAAGAGGACCAGACTTGATAAGTCACCACTCATTCCACTCTGAGAAACACACTGAGAAAGACACATTTGAGACTCAAGTAGCCACGGGGAGTATCTGTCAGGAAAGTGTACCACAGAAATTTGGGAAGGTAGTGTGCGACAATTAAGATTTTCACAAAAAAAGTGCCTCTCCAATGCAAATCTGTCCGTAAATGTCATTCATTGAGGGAATAGGCTTAAAGCTGTTTCTGCAGCACAATATTTAAATTTGACATTGATTTTACATAGAGGGCATTTGGAAAGTATTCAGACCCCTTCACCCCACACAGACACAGAAAGTCATTCATATGCAAAAGCAATGTGTACCACTTTGGGTCTATCCTGACAAAATAAGTATTTCATGCTGTTAAAATGATAAATCTGTGTATATCCCTTTGTGCAATAAATAATTTACTCTCCTTTGAATGCTATTCATGACTACTTGTGTTCCCCCGCTGTTCTTGTTTCTGTAATATGAACAGTATTCAATTGGGAGAAACAGCCTCAGAAGCCTATATCGCACAGGAAACTGTGATCATAATGTGTTTAAACATTATCATTTGGTGAATGAGAGGTCTAAATACAACATAAACTTGTCCACTCTAATAGTAATCATCTCTTGAGCCCTAGAATTACATTCAACATTCTAGTGTACCTTGATCAATGTTAAAAATCTTTTGTTAGTTGGCTACATTGACTAGCTGGTTAGTTACCTTTAAGATTTGTCATTTATTACAATACTTTCACAGTAGGACATGTGAAAATACCACAATGTGTTTGTTGCTATTTAGTTAGCAAGCTTTATAGTTTTATAGACATGTTGATTGTCACATTTTACATTTTTATAATTGTACCACATCCTCAAAAGTGACTATACCTCATGAACTGAGGTGCAAAACATTCATCCCTATTTTTTATTGAAAACCATACAAAGACAACATATCAAATGTTACTGTTTTTGGAAAAATGCATGCCCATTTTGAATTTGATGCCAGTAACATGTTTCAGAAATGATGGGACAGTGGCATGTTTACCACTGTGTTGCAACACCTCTTCTATTAATAACAATATTATGTAAGCATTTGGGAACTGAGGAGACCAATTGCTGTAGTTTTGAAAGTGAAATGTGTACAGTGGGAGAACAAGTATTTGATACACTGCTGATTTTGCAGGTTTTCCTACTTACAAAGCATGTAGATGTCTGTGAGAGGCGGAATCTAAAACAAAAATCCAGAAATTCACATTATATGATTTTTAAATAATTAATTAGCATTTTATTCCATAACAAAAGTATTTGATACATCAGAAAAACAGAACTTAATATGAGTTTTCTTTTAGATTTTGTCTCTCACAGTGTACATATGATAGAAATGATAGATCTCTACATGCTTTGTAATTAGGAAAACCTGCTAATACATATACTTGTTTTCCTCACTGTACCAATTCTTGCTTGATATTGGTTTTCAGCTGCTCAACAGTTCGAGGTCTCCTTTGTTGTATATTGTGTTTCAAAATGTGCCAAATGTATTTAATGGTTGACTGCTCTGGACTGCAGGCAGGCCAGTTTAGCACCCAGACTCTTTTACTATGGAGCCATGCTGTTGCAATACATGCAGAATGTGGTTTGGAATTGTCTTGTTGAAATAAGCAAGGCCTTCCCTAAAAAGGAGTTGTCTGAATGGCAGCATTTCTTTTTCCAAATCTGTATGGGAAGGAGCCGGAACTTGTGGGGGAGGTGGAGCGCTATCAGTTAGTTCTGGTAGGGCTTACTTCCACGCACAGTCTTGGTTCTGGAACTGTACTCCTGGATAGGGGATGGACTCTATTTTTCTCTAAAGTTGCCCAGGGTGTGAGGTGCCAGGCAGAGGTTGGGATACTCATAAGCCCCTGGCTGAGCGCAGCTATGTTGGAGTTTACCCCGGTGGACGAGAGGGTCGCCTCCCTACACCTACGTGTTGTGGGGGGGGAAACTCTGACTGTTGTTTGTGCATGTGCCCCAAACAGCAGTTCGGAGTATTCGGCCTTCTTGGAGACCCAGAATGGAGTCCTGTACGGGGCTCCAGCAGAGGACTCCATTCTTCTGCTGGGGGACTTCAACACGCATGTGGGCAATGATGGAGACACCTGGAGAGGCGTGATAGGGAGGAACGGCCTCCCTGATCTGAACTCGAGTAGTTATTTGTTGTTATAGTTCTGTGCTAGTCATGGATTATCTATAATGAACACCATGTTCGAACATAAGGATGCTCATAAGTGTACGTGGTACCAGAGCACCCTAGGCCGAAGGTCGATGATCGATTTTGTGATCGTGTCATCGGATCTGAGGCTGCATGTTTTGGACACTCAGGTAAAGAGAGGGGCGGAGCTGTCAACTGTGATGGAAATTTCATCGATAGACACTCAAAGGAATAAGACAGAGAAAAAATTATCTTGGCACAATTAGCAGTTTATTTGCAAATAGAGAGACGCGTCAAACACTTACAGAATAATCATCCAAGGAGCCTCTGAAGTAAAATTCAACAACGGTCAGTATTTATTACAGTTAAAGGGGTCTGGTATAATGCTGCACATCTGTGCTAACTCAATGGAATACATTCCCTTTGTTCTATTACAACCTAGGCCTCACACAAAGGGCAGGCTGTCCTTCTCCACATGGGTAACCTCGTCAACTCTGTTAGGGCTTACAGCTTCCGGACAGACAATAGATGCCCTAAAGAGTTATACAGATGTGCATATTAATGAGTAACCCAATAATCTGCCAATACCAGTTTAATGATGCTCCTAGGCAAATACCAGATCCCCCTCTCCTACATTTCCTAAGGAACAAAGGACCGATACCCCTATTCAGAATATCTCATGATCCTCTGTTTTATATAGACATGTGTGTCACAACCACAGACCAGAGTTACATACTAGGTAATAGATAAGCAAACATGTCTCCAATGTACATTAGTTAAGAAATTGCCACAACACAACTGATCACCATTTGGTGGTGAGTTGGGTCAGGCGGTGGGGAAAGACTCTGGACAGACAAGGAAAGCCCAAACGGGTAGTGTGGAAGATCTGGGAAAGTCTGGAGGAGGACCTGTCCGAAAGATCTTTAACTCACACCTCCGGCTGAGCTTGGGGGCATTGAAACTGAGTGATCAATGTTCAATGCTTCATTTGCCAAAGCTGCGGTGGGGAGTTGTGGTCTAACGGTGCTTCAAGCGGCGGTAACCTTCGTACACCTTGGTGGACACTGGTGGTCAGGGAAGCTGTCAGACTGAAGAAGGAGGCCTTCCGGGATATGTTATCCCAGAGGACTCTGGAGGCAGTTACAGAGTACCGGTGGACCCGAAGGGCTGCGACCGCTGCCGTGAAAGAGGCAAAACAGCGGGTGTGGGAGGAGTTCGGGGAAGCCATGGAGAAGGACTTTCGGGTGGCACCAAGGTGTTTCTGGAAAACTGTCCGCCACCTCAGGAGGGGGAAACGGGGAACCATCCAAGCTGTGTACAGTAAGGATGGAACACTGTTGACCTCAACTGAGGAGGTACTTGGACGATGGAAGGAACACTTTGAGTCCCAATAACACGCCCTCTTTAGTAGAGGCAGAGCTGGAGGCTGATGGGGAAGCATTGTCAATCTCCTTGGCAGAAGTCACTGAGGTAGTTAAACAGCTGCACAGTGGCAAAGCTCCGGGGATTGACGAGATTCGTCCAGAAAGGTTGAAAGCTTTGGATGTGGAGGGGAAGTCTTGGATGACAAGACTGTGTGGGAGTTGGGGGCAGTGCCTAAGGAGTGGTGGGCTGGGGGGGTGGTGGTTCCCCTGTTCAAAAAGGGGGACCAGAGGGCGTGTGCCAACTATATGGATATTACACTACTCAGCCTCCCCGGGAAAGTCTACTCAAAGGTGTTGGAAAGGAGGGTTTGGCAGATAGGTGAACCTCAGATTGAAGAGAAACAATGCGGATTCCGTCCTGGTCGTGGAACAACCAACCAGCTCTTTACTCTTGCAAGGATCTTAGAGGGGGCCTGGGAATATGCCCATCCGGTCTACATGTGCTTTGTGGATCTGGAGAAGTCGTATGACCGGGTCCCCCGGGAGATACTGTGGGAGGTGTTGCGGGAGTATGGGGTGAGGAGGTCCCTTCTTAGGGCAATCCAATCCCTGTACGTCCAAAATGAGAGCTGTGTTCGGGTTCTCTGAGGTAAATCAGACTCATTCCAGGTGGGGGTTGGTCTCGTTCAGGGCTGCACTTTGTCACCAATCCTGTTTGTAACGTTTATGGACAGGATATCGAGGCGCAGACTGGGTGGGGAGGGTATACAGTTCGGTAGGCTGGGGATCTCATCACTTCTTTTTGCAGATGATGTGGTCCTGATGGCATCATCGGTCTGTGACCTCCAGCACTCATTGGACCGTTTAATAGCCAAGTTCGAAGTGGTTGGGTTGAGGATTAGCACCTCTAAATCTAAGGCCATGGTTCTCAGCAGGAATCAGATGGAGTGCCTTCTCCGGGTAGGGAATGCAGTTTTATGCCAAGTAAAGGAGTTCAAGTATCTTGGGGTCTTGTTCGTGAGTGAGGGAAAAATGGAGCTGGAGATTGGCCGGAGAATTGGAGAAGCAGGGACGGTGTTGCATTCGCTTTACCGCACTGTTGTGACGAAAAGAGAGCTGATACAGAAGGCAAAGCTCTCGATATACCGGCCAAGGTGGCTGGCGTCTCCCTTAGAGATAAGGTGAGAAGCTCAGTCATCCGCGAGGAACTTGGAGTAGAGCCGCTGCTCCTTTGCATTGAAAGGAGCCAGTTTGAGGTGGTTCAGGCATCTGGTAAGGATGCCCCCAGGACGTCTCCTGAGGGAGGTGTTCCAGGCATGTCCAGCTGGGAGGAGACCTCGGGGTAGGCCCAGGACTGGGTGGAGAGATTTTATTTCGACACTGGCCTGGGAACACCTCAGGATCCCCCTGTCAGAGCTGGCAAATGTAGCTCGGGTAAGGGAAGGTTGGGGTCCCCTGCTGGAGCTGCTGCCCCCGCGACCCAACAATGGATAGGATGAAGATGAGATGAGAATCATGACTACTGTAAAATATATAGTGAGGGAAAAAGGTATTTGATCCCCTGCTGAAATTTTACATTTGTCTACATGCAAAGAAATGATCACTCTATCATTTCAATGGTGGGATTATTTGAACAGTGAGAAACAGAATAATAACAAACAAAACTTGTAGCCCATTCCAGCCTTGTGTAGGTCTACAGTCTTGTCCCTGACATCCTTGAACAGCTCTTTGATCTTGGCCATGGTGTAGAGTTTGGAATCTGTTAGATTGATTGCTTCAGTGGACAGGTGTTTTTTTACACAGGTAACAAACTGAGATTAGGAGCTGTCCCTCTAAGAGTGTGCTCCAAATCTCAGCTTGTTACCTGTATAAAAGACACCTGGGAACCAAATACATATTTCCCTCATTAAAATCAAAATCAATTTATAACATTTTTGACAAGTGTTTATCTGGATTTTTGTTGTTGTTATTCTGTCTCCCACTTTCCAAATATACCTACTATTAAAACGATAGATGGATAATTTCTTTGTCAGTGGACAAACATACAAAATCAGCAGGGGATCAAATACTTTTTTCCTTCACTGCATGTATGCACAATGTGCATGTGTGCAATTTTTTTATGGAACAATAACCTATGCACTTCATATTCATTGTGCATCCAGATACCACCCCATAAAAGATCATATGCATTTGTTGGTTGATATCTCAAAAGACGGCAAAATTGCAGCTGACAGAATTCTGTCCATTTTCTTTCGGGGAGACCACGCCCCCATTCACATCAATGCGTCTGCAGTAGAGAGAGTTCACAACATCTGGTTCCTTGGTGTCAACATCAGCGATGACTTGACCTGGTCTAATCATTCTAACAGCATGGTGAAGGAGACCAGGAAACGCCTCTTCTTCCTGCGCCGATTAAGGAGATTTGGCATGGATTCCAGGATACTCACAAACTTCTACAGATGCACTATCGAGAGTATCCTGTCCAGCTGTGTCACCGCCTGGTATAGCAGCTGCACCGCCCTCGACTGCAAAGAACTTCAGAGGGTGATTAAAACAGCAGAGCGCATCACAAGGTCTGACCTGCCATCCCTGCAGAATCTCCACACAGACAGGTGTAGGAGGCAGAGCAAACAAATCATTACAGATCCCAGCCACCCATGCCCTGGACTGTTTACCAAACTGCCATCCGGTGGGTAGTACAGGAGTATTCCATCCAAAACTACAAGCTACGGGACAGTTTCTTTCCTCAGGCTGTAAGGCTGCTCAATTCAGGAACTCAATCCCATGCACACCTGTCACTTTATATCATGCTCATCTGCCAATTATGTCATACCCACCTGTCACTTTAACATAGCACTACGGTTGTAAAGTTGTTTAGTTATTATTATCGATGAATATAGTGTTATTATTGATTGATTGTGTTGTTTTCTTATTTTAATATTATAATTACTGTTACTTTTAAACTTTTAACTGCACTGTTGGGAGTAGGAAAACCAAGCAATTCATTGCCATAACTTGTTAATGCAAATGACAAATAAACCTTTTGAACTTTAACTAAGTCTAATCAACAATTGCGTTAATTAACTGTTCGGATCTATCTTTTGAACCGTTCGAGCTACAGACAAGAAACAATTTGTTTCACCCCTTTAGCCATCCACACTTCATATTGTGAAACGTTTAGCGATTATACGTATGCTAATTAGCGTTACTTACCTGTTAGGATATATCTTTCGAACAGGCCAGGACTGGTAATCTGACATACCGGTGGGCTGAGGCACTTGGGTCAGGTATAACTTTGCCAATGACTGGCCCATAAAGCAGGGACTGCAGGCCATTGGTGAATGTTTTATACTGACACTGGGCTGGCCCAATCATATCTTCTTCTAGGCCCGACCCCACACCTACTGTCAACTGTTTCTCGTGTCAGACGCGGTGGCTTAGAGACTTTTAAAAATAAGTCGATGAGGGTGTCGAAATGGACTAACAAAAGCGCTAGGTCAAGGGGGTGCGGAGAAGTTGCGGGCCAAAAGAAATAAAACTCAGAGGGACAGAGTGAGCAGTAGTTGAAATTGTAAGCATGGAGTAACTAGCAGGGAGGGGGCGGCAGGAGCAGGCAGTGAGTGTGTGCCTATGATAGCGATGATGAAATACATTAATGTAGAAGATAATAAGATAATATAGTTGTCATCGCTTTTATAATGCCGGTGGTCACTCAGTTTATGCATAAACTATTTGGCATTGCTTTTGTTGCTAGAATACTTCCCTTATGCAGTCGCAACTTCGGCTGGCTATCCTAACTTTAACACTTTCCAGCTGGTCCCTTCTAATTTCAGAATCCGAATTCTAATGGTTTTTCTTTTAATATCGGCGGGAAAGTATTTTATTGTTGTGCGCCTAAGGTAAAGGAAGATGTAAAATTTCTTATTACAATGTCTTTTCAAATAAGGTCACTTGATATATTATTATTTTGTTAGAAGGTATGTTTTCGGCGCTGAATAATTATCAGCTAAGTTAGCTCGACTGAAGCTATCTGGCCTCCCTTAACTAGCTACCCACTTACTCAGTTTCTGAATTAATATGTGACTATTTCTCTATATGCAGTATGACGATGTAAATTAACTACATTTGTTTGTGCACAGCAATGGGTTGATAACAGCTAAGTTTGTCACTAGTATTAAGCAAGTTAATACACAAAATGTGCTTAGTTAGGTACCATAGCCGCAAGCTAAAAACTGAGCCAGAATGGGAGATAATTCAATGTCTGTTTCACAGTGCAGGCTTGCAAGTGAATGTTACATGTAACGGTTTGCCTATATAATTTATGAAATGAGGTGTGTTTCATGTGTTTCTCTATGAAACACACCTCATTTTACATAGATTTTACCCATCTAGCTACCATCAATGTAAAAGAAATGTACAATTTAGGCAACAGTTAGTCTTCTTTAGTCTGACATGGTTTTCTATCCTGGCATATATATTTCTAAGTACTACAGTATGGCTCTGTTACCGTACTTGGATAGTTTATTCATTACAAAATCCAAATTGTGCCTCTAAGGATGTCATATTACACTGGGTGCACAGTTATTAGTCTAATCGTATTCCTCAAGATATATTTTATTGAACAAACACGATGCTCACAGTCAATACAAAATATAATTGAACCTCAAAGAGTTTTTATATTTTTTATCTTTTTCAGGCGAAAACATATGTAAGAGGGCAGAATTATTAGGCAACAATTGGTGTGCAGAATTATTAGGCAACTAATTCAAAAAGTATTTCTCCCAATTTTATTGTGTTGATTATTTTTTGTGTAGCAAATAAGTAACACAAAATGACAATTAAAATGTTTGTTCTTTAAAAAATATTCATTGACAAATATAACCATACTTTCAACAACTGCCATGAGTCTTTTGTCCATGGAGTCTACCAGTTTCTTGATCTGTTCACGATCACCTTTCGCTGAAGAAGCAACCACAGCCTCTCAAATGCTGTTCAAAGTGGTGTATTGCCTTCCCTGATTGTAAATCTCACATTTGAGAAGGGTCCACAAATTCATAATAGGATTTAAGTCAGGACAGGAAGAGGGCCAGGTCATTATTCAGGCATCTTTTTGCCCCTGCTGGCTAGCCAAGCAGGGGAGTACTTGGATGCATGTGATGGAGTATTGTCCTGCATGTAGATTATGGCCTTCTTGAATGCTGAGGACATCTTCCTGTACCACTGTTTGAAGAAGGTATCTTCCAGAAACTGGCAGTAGGTTTGGGAGTTGAGTTTCCCTCCATCTTCAACCTGAAAAGGTCCAACTACCTCATCCTTAATGATAGCAAACCAGACCAGTACCCCTCTTCCACCTGGCTAGCGCCTGACTGAAGTGATGCCATGTGTTCATTAGTGATCCAGCCACGGGCCCATTCATCTGATCCATGATGTGATCACTCTCATTTTATCTGTCCATAAAACTTCTCTGTGCACATTAACATGAAAGCCTCCAAGTTATCCCGACTCAATGAGCTTCTTAGCCTATTCCTCACAAATTTTTATGTTGAGAAGCTTCTCTCACATCCAACCGGCGTGATGGACAAAGTCAATAGAAACTTATATGCTAACCCAATGAATGACATGATAATAAGCTGGACGGACAAGAAATGTAACAACAGCTTTTCTGGATGAAACTTATATTGTTGTGTACATCATGAAGGCCAGTTTCATAATATTACCTTATATTCAAGCTGCTTGTTGTAGTTTAAAAGAAATTGCCAGAAAACAGGCCTATTTATTTCAACCTGGCTCTTCCTATCAATTTTATTGAGCGCTGTGGCACCAACTCAAAACACGTTCCAAACATTATAATTCTTGCCCATTGTTCTACATCACAATGCCGTACTAGCCCATAGAGTCAATGAGCTTTCAATGCAGTGTAGCTTTGCCTCAAAACATTTCCTTCAGAAAAAGTGTAAGACCTTTTCAAATCCTAGATCTCTATTATTTATCGGATTACGTGTATTTCAATCTTTCATCATAACATTTTAGTTAACCAATAATTAGGGCACAATATTAGCAAGAGTAGCGACATTCTGAAACGTATTTTATCTATAGAAAATTGTTGTTGCTTGCTGCTAATGGATTTTGGGATGAGAAATTGGTAAATCAGCTAGTACTACCGCTGGCCGATTAAGGCTAGTTAAACAAAATAAACCTCTCCATAATTGTGTTTTGCATAGACTATCCTTTCAATCGCGAGAAAAATTGTAAACGGGGGTGGGATAAGGGTGGCATGAAACACTTTTCACTGAAAAACTCATATGTAGACTAACATTGAAAGTTACAGAAAAAAGCGTGCCGTTGGGAATATTTGTTTGAGGTGGTTATGTGGAATTGAACCGAAATGAGACGCAGCAAAGATCTTGCTATTCTCCCTTTTCTAGGCTACCCAGACTCACAAGGGTCTTTATTTGTAACACACCAACAGATTAGACGACACGTTATGAAAATTGCCTCGCCAAATGATCTTCATCTGCACAGGGCTTCCTCTAATTGGGTAGGAAAAAAAACTGAGGATTTTCATTCGTCGTCCTTATGCTTCCGTCTCTTAGAAGTATATAGTACCTCCATTTGTCCTATAAGATCTAACATTACTCTTCACCATTTCAGAAATACACATTACTTTTCAATAACTGAACCTGCTGTTTCCCTATGGAAAAATGCTATATGGGGTATATGCTATCTTCAGATCTATCAAATGTAAAACATTTTCAAGCACCATTTTAATCAGGAGAACCTCTCCTTTTAAATAAGATAACAGGCCAGTGGGCTTTGCTGCCATGAAACAAATTGTTCCCCTATGAAACTGTAAGCTCAACCCATTTGTTTCATATGGTCGGGAGAGAGATGCCTGTCTTCAGAGGCAAATTTCAGATTTTTAGATGTCAGACAACATTTTAATCAGAAGGACCTCCCCTTTAAAATAAGATATGATTGGGCTGCACTATTCACTGTCATCAAATGCAAATCCCCCAAAACCTTTTTCTTTTAGAACTCTGAGCTGCGCCCATTGATTTCCAATGGAGAGACATGCTGGTGTACTGAGGCAATCATCTCAAAATATATGGTTTTCAATTTCGTCAAGTGGGGCATAATGTTAATCAGAAGAATCTCCTATTTTTAATAAAATATGGTTTGGCAGCGCCATTCACTGACTTCAAACGCTAGACTAGAAATAGTCAGAAAATTTGGAAAAAAATTAATATCGCAGGTTCAAGCGCAATTAATACCATATAGGGCCAGATGTTTACTTCCTATACCAGTTGTTATTTATCAGTTTCATCATGAAATGAGGTTAAACTAATAAAAGAAAGAGGAGATTGTTTTTGTGCCATTTTGAGGAAATGCAATTTTAAGCTTCAGTCAAGTCAGAAGATGCTCAATGAACATTCAATTCATTTGCTATGGCTTCGCCCTAGCGCTCCAGCTCAGCCAGCGTTCAATATCTGTTTTTGACACTAGAGTGAATTTTTATGCATTCTATTGTCCACCCTATTGATAAGCATCTGTGAGGTTATACTGTATAACAGTATTAAATGGACACAAATGGCACAGTATTGGGCGATTACAAAAAGGCTAATATTTCAATAAAATGTTTGGGATCTGAGCATTAACAATTATAATATGAATGTATGTTTCATTGGAAGTGAATGTGCTTAGATAACGAGATTTACAGAAACCTCTCTGTTTTGATTCTCCCTGTAGGTTGCGCTCTGGTAACGACAGGAATGTTGACAGTGACCATTTGGCATGGGGGTTACTGTCTTGGCTTTGCTAGGTAAACACTCCCTTCAATGTATATAACAGTTTGTATCCAACATTACAGTGAGAAGTGACTGAGTGAGATGAGATTGAGGTTGAGTAAGGAAGACCAGGTCCGTAACCTCATGAACAATACTATCTAATGCTGCAGTAAATAAATGATCTACTCTCTCCCTTGACAACAGGGTACATGAATAATTATTTACCACTTTTTACTTGTTGCCACTTGTTGTTTGTCCTTTTGAAAGTTAATCGGTAAGCTTGGCACATTTGGCAGCAACCTCCTCCAATGCATTTCTTTTTTTCAACTTGGCTTTTTCAGCCCCTCCTGGCCTCTTCCTCCCATCCATCCTCCCTGACGCGTATCGTTACGGTAGGGCCGGCCAGCTGCGGTGTCAGAATGCAGAATGTGTATGTGTAGCCTACTTTAAGAGAAGATAGACTAACGTGACAAATGTAAAACAAATAATAATAATTGAGCGGTCCAAAAGTCAAGCGGCTCACCGGGAATTCTCCCGAATCTCCCGATTAACCACCGCAGGCCTGCAGCTTGTACTTCCGGGACACTCCATGGAGGTTGCAGTTCTGGAATATGATGGCACTGTAGGATAATGGGTTCCTGGTAGCTTCACGTTTAATTCATCTCAAGTGTTTTGCAGTTAATTTGTCTCTTCATATGTTTTTGCACCCCAGTTGACTATTCGCAACAAAACCTTTGATTGTCCAGTGGTCACGCCTCAATAGTTTAGCTATTTCAAGTATTTTACCATTGTTTTTACTTTTCTCTCTTGGCCCATTTTCCCTGAGGTCATGAAGCTGCCTAATAATTATACACTTTGATATTAGGTGTTATTCACTGTTGCCACACCCTCCCTCATTACACCAATATATTTTACCTGAAAATTATGCATAGAAATAATTATACGATCTGAATACTCACTTATCTAATAATAATGCATGCATTGTATGTTTTTGTCCACTGCTGTATCACTTTCCCTGATGCTTGTCCGTCTAATAGATGAGCATCTAATAGATCTAGACATAGGCAACTTGTGGAAAATTGTTCTGTAAGTCCTTTGTTTCATACTATATAATTACATTATATTGCTATATTTTGTATATTTAAGTCGAGATGGATGGAGAGGAAGGTGTTGATAATGCTTGCTTACTGGTTTATGCAGAGGAAGAGGTCACTGACATCTCTGGTAAAGTCCAGCTCATAGCAGATAAGGATGTTTAGAAATGCTACTAGCTGATTTGTACTGTTAGGCCTATATTAGGTCATTCTGCCTTTCTGTCTCTTGTTCACCTGGACAGTGTGATGTACTGTCCACTCTTATGCTTCCTGGCACACACAATATATACAATACATGCATCTATCTCTCTACATTGTTCTAGATTAATGATACCAATACTCTCATTATTTAACGCAATCTGTTTCCATTCTCACCTTTCTCTCTGCCTCCCCCCTCACTCTTAACGGTTGCTGTTTTTGAGATCTTTTCTTACCACTTGTGTGGCGTTCACAGGCATCATTTTGACTATTTAAAAAATATATATGATATTTTGACTTCTAGCAAAGCCTTTTGTTTGACAATTCTACTTGAGTATGGAGATTGTGTAGACCCCACTCCACTGCCACCTCTGATCACCAGTGAGTCAGTCTAGAGCAAGTGAGTACACTGGTCGACAGCACTTACAATCAATCAATCAAATGTATTTTATTAAGCCCTTTTTACATGAGAAGTTTTACAAAACACCAGGCCTTAAACCCCAAGTAGCAAACAACAGTAGTGTTCAAATTCAGTGGCTAGGAAATTTAGGAAGAAATCTAGGGGGTCAGCTGAGTGGCAGCTGAAATCGTCAGGTATCGTCTTGATCTGCAACACAACCAGGAGGACTTTGGACAGGGACCACGAGTCAAGCCTGGTACTCCACAGGTGTGAGCCAAGACCTCATGTCCTCCTAAGTTTAAAATGGCAAGAGAGGGACAATTTAGAAAATGCATTCCTTAGATCTACAAGGATTTATAGTGGAGAAGGAGAGCTGACCCTACTCCCCCAGCACAATAATATAGCAGCATAAGACCTTGTGGCTGAGACTTACAGTGGATATAAAAAGTCTACACACCCCTGTTAAAATGCCAGGTGTTTGTGATATAAAAAAAATAGACAAAGACCATGTCAGCACATGATTTTTCCACCTTTAATGTGACCTATAGCATGAACAATTCAATTGAATAACAAACTGAAATCTGTGAGAGGAAAAACCTACTTTGTTGAAGCACCTTTTTGATTTTATTACAGCACTCAGTGTTTTGGGGTAGGATTCTATTAGCATGGCACATCTTGACGTGTCAGTATTGGCCCACTCTTCTTTACAAAAGCACTCCAAATCTGTCAGATTGCGAGGACATCTCCTGTGCACAGCCCTCTTCAGTTCACTTTACAGATGTTCAATTGGACTCAGGTTTCCGCTCTGGCTGGGCCATTCCAAAACGTTTATCTTCTTCTGGTGAAGCCATGCTTTTGTGGATTTGGATGTGTGCTTTGGTTTGTTGTTGTGCTGAAAGGTGAACTTCATCTTCAGCTTTCTAACGGACGACTGAAGCTTTTGTGCCAAAATTGCCTGGTATTTGGAGCTGTTCATAAATCCCTCCACCCTGACTAATGCCCCGGTTCCAGCGGAAGAAAAACAGCCTGAAATCATGATTCTGCCACTACCATGCTTCACTGTGAGTATGGTGTTCTTTGGGTGATGTGAAGTGTTGTTTTTGTGCCAAAAATACCTTTTGAAATTATGGCCGAAAAGTTCAACCTTGGTTTCATCAGTCCCTAACACATTTTCCCAGATGCTCTTGGGAGACTTGATGTTTGTTTTTGCTAACTTCAGTCAGGCTTGGATGTTTTTCTTTGTAAGAAAATACTTTGTAAGAATAGGCCATTCAAATGAATAACACGGGACATTGTTGTCACATGTAGCACAGCCAGTACTTGTCAGAAATTCCTGCAGCTCCTTCAATGTTTCTGTAGGCCTCTTGGAAGCCTCCCTGACCAGTTTCCTTCTAATTTTTTCATAAATTGTGCAGGGACGTCCAGTTCAGTGCCATATTTTCTCCACTTGAAGATGACTGTCTTCACTGTGTTCCATGGTATACCTAATGTTTTGGAAATTCTTTTGTACCCTTCTCCTGACTGATTACTTTAAACAATGAGATCCCTCTGATGCTTTGGGAGCTCTCTGCAGACCATGGCTTTTTCTCTGAGATGCTACTAAGAAAATGTCAGGAAAATCCTATTAGAACAGCTGAACTTTATTTGTGATTAATCAGGGTGACTTTAAATGATGGCAGATGTAATTACTTTTATTTAACATGAGTATGAATGTGATTGGTTAATTTTGAACACAGCCAAATCCCCAGTTACAAGAGGGTGTGCACACTTATGCAACCAGGTTTTTGTAAGGTTTTTATTTTTCATTTTTTGCCCTAGAAGTTTTCAGTTTTTGAATTGTTCACATTATACAGTCCCCTCCAAAAGTATTGGAACAGTAAGGCAAATTCCTTTGTTTTTGTTGTTCACTGAATACATTTGGGTTTCAGATCAAAAGATGAGTATGAGACTAGTTATGAATTTCATCTTTCATTTACTGGTATTCACATCTAGATGTGTTAAACAACTCAGGACATATCACTGTTTCTTTGAACCCACCCATTTTTCAAGGGAGCATGTTACTGACAAATATTTCTTATTTCCCAGGTGTTGCCATTTAGGTTGATTGTTCAAACATTAAATAGCTCTGCAAGATTAGTCTAAGTTTCCATCCTTCATTTATACCTATAAAGACTGCATTTCTTGTTAGAGGATAAACCAACATGAAAACCAGAGGGCTGTCTATGTGAGAAAAGCAAGCCATTGTCTTGCTGAGAAAAGACGGAAAATCGACCAGAGCCATTGGATAAACATTGGGCATAGCAAGCACAACAATTTGGAATGCCCTGAAAAAGAAACTCCTGGTGTACTGAGCAACGGATGTCAAATAGGTTGGCCAAGGAAAACAACAGTAGTTGATGAAAGAAATATCATGAGAGCTGTGAAGAAAATCCCCAGAAGATCAGTAAGTGACATCACCAACAACCTCCACAGTGAAGGGTTGGAAATGTAGAGGCCACACCACAAGATGCAAACCACTCATCAGCAGTAAGAATCGGAAGGCCAGATAGAAATTTGCAAAAAAGTACAGAGATGAGCCGCAAAAGCTCTGGAACACAATCTTATGGACTAATGAAAACAAGATTAATCTCCACCAAAGTGATGGGAAGGCCAAAGCGTGGAGAAAGAAAGGAACTGCTTATGATCCGAAGCATACAAGCTCATCTGTGATGCATGGTGCAGGTAATGTCATGGCTTGTGCAATGTTACAGGCTCATTAATATTTATTGATGATGTAACTGATGATGGTAGCAGCAGAATGAATTCAGAAGTGTACAGAGACATTTTGTCTGCCAATTTACGGAGAAATGCATTGAAACTTATCAGGAGGAAGTTTATCATGCAGCAGGACAATGACCCAAAGCACACTGCCAACAAAACAAAGGACTTCAGGGGAAAAAGTGGAAGGTTTTAGACTGGCCAAGTCAATCAGCTGACCTTAACCCAATAGAGCATGCATTTCACCTCCTTAAGAGGAGACTGAAGGGAGAAACACTTCGAAACAAACAAGAACTGAAAGAAGCTGAGGTAAAAGCCTGGAATATCATCACAAATGAAGATTCAAACAGTTTGGTGATGTCGATGGGTCACATTCTTGAGGCAGTTATTGCAAGCAAGGGTTATGCCACCAAATAATGAATGTAATTTACTTTAAGATTATTTGTTAATTTACTTTAGCTCACCTAAAAATGTTATGGTCTGATACAAACGGTGATATGTCTTAAGTTGTTTAGACACATCTAGATGTGAATACCAGGAAGTTGAAGCTGAAATTCTGATATCTTGTCTCATACAATCTTTTGATCTTAAACCCAAATCTCTTCAGTGACCAACAAAAACAAAGGAATTTGCCTTGCCGTTCAAATTCTTACATGATTTATCTTTGTCTAATTTTTTTACCCCACAAAAACCTGGTTTTTTACAGGGGTGTGTAAACTTTTTATATTCACTGTAGTGTGTTCCGGAAAAATATGTTGAACAGTGACATCTACATTGTCATTAATACAGTGTTTCACAAAAATATCTTACCCTCAGTGTATATCGGTTTCATTCTTTTAGTGTACCCCAACAGACCCTTTTCTTATACCCACCATTTTGGAGGACCCTGTGCATTGTTGCTATGCAACTATATTTGCATTCTGTTTTTCTTTACATTTTACACAGCTTCCCAACATTTTTGGAAATGGGGTTGTAAATCATACAGCATTACTCGAACATTGTTTATTTGCATAAAACATTAGGTATTTTGGTTATGTGTATTAAAGCTGGAGCTGAAATGTTTGCCTTTCAAAAATGTAATAGACGTTTTAATAGCATAGCTGGCTCTGTTTTATGAGATTCATCACAAAGTAATTCACACTAATAGCAGGAAGATAAACTTATAATGAGTCCTGTAACACCCAATAACTAGTGCATAGTATCAACACCCCATTTATAGTGAGCTAGTCTCTCTGCCTTTGGGCCTGTGAGATAACATTCGCTCAGGCCCAGGTGTGGGATTGGCAGCTGAACGAACAACATAGTTCCAAAGTGCCATCGGCAATGCCAGTACTTTGGTGGTGTTATTAGAGCTCTGGCATGGTTAATTAGCCCTTGCGCTTGCTGCATCTTTACTGGTTGTGTTTGGCGCATGGTTCAATTCCTTTCAACAGCACCATCCTCATTCTACCATACTGAGGACAATGACTTAAAATGACCAAGCATACAGGTGTACAAAATGTACATGAATAATTATGTTATTGATTCGCTTCTGTTCTACAAATGATTCAAAAACAATATATGAGTTATGTACAATAGTTGTAGAAACATTCTCCATGTGAAGAAATATTAATATTAAAATTATTGTTGTGGGCTTTTTAGAGTGCATAGCTATAATTTTTGTTTTTCTTATTAAATATTTGTGTCACATTATCAAAAATACAAAGATATTAGCCTGGTTTTCGACAAGGTTTTGATACCATCTCTACTGTTGCAGTGGAAGCCACACAACACGCTCAATCTCTGCCCCATCTAAAACACTTGACGATAGGCGCGGTTGTTGTCACTCTCTGACTGCACTTCCTTCTGGCTTCTCTGAATTCATTGCTGTCAGTGAGAGAAAAGCCTCCGTTTCACCCACGCTCCGCGCTTATGGTGTGGTGAAGGCTATAAAGTGTTTGAGTAAAACTGAGCCCAGAGAGCATATCATGGAACCACTGCTATTTATATGATGAGAGCTGTCCATAATAGACTTGTAAGGAGTGAAAAATTGATAGCCATCATCCCTCGTCCATTTGGAACACCCACATAGTCTCCAGATCATCTCATTTAGAGGGGCCATGAATGGGAAGGAAAATGTCATTAGCCAGATAGGTAATCTGTTTCTTTAGAGGAATCAGAGATCATAATTGAATTTTCCTCAAGGCTGCTCAGAGCTTTTCAGTGGTTCTGCCTACTATAATATTAATGATTATATGCTAAGCAGGCGCTGCAGAAAATGGCCTCCTGTAAAGCTACCTGAGATTGAAGTCAGACCCCCCTTGGATTGGAACCTGTGAAATGGATCTTCAAAGCTATCCGTTCTCCACAATTTTCAATGAGATGTATGAGTGATCAGTAGGCTAGAATAAGATAGTAATTACAGTCTGTTTTGTTTTAACACGCCACAGTAGGAGGATGTTTCACTAAACACTGACAGTCATGAGTGAAAAAATGCACTCCCCATGACAAAATGAAGGCTGTAAATCTCTTTTTAGTAACAAAGTATAACATGAATGTTCTATATTTATGTTTTCTTATACAGTGTCAAAGGAAAACTAAAGTAGGCACAGTAATATTCAATTTAAACAATAATAAAAGGTCATGTATAATATAATTGGCTTGTGATTTTTAAACACATGCAAATATAGGTCAAAGAAATATCCTTTTTCAGGTCTCTTACTTCAGAGAGATGCTTGCCATTAAACGTGCGGTGCCTGGAGGAGCTTGGGCCTACAAAAATAGAGCTGAACTGGCAGGAAACACACAGCATATGGAAAGCTGACACTTCCAAAAAAACACCACTAATGAGAACAATTTTATTTCATTTTATTTCTCAAAGGCCTTGGAAATGCTAACTATTAGAACATCACTCAGTGACACATCCCAGTTTTAACAAGATCAATTCACTGACACAGCTACATAGCATAATCCAACTTTGTTAAAAAATAATTATAAAATGAAATGTGCCAGCATGATATGGCACGACAGGTCTTATCAGCTTGACTGGTTTCAGTTCATTGAAATGGATTCTTGAAAGACAACGTACTGTCACTTTGTAATACAATCTAGTCGTGTTATCAAAATAGATATTTATTCCATTTGTTCCAATATTGTCTGGGCCAGCACATTAGAATTGCAAATTGTCCAACATCAATCAGCAAGACGACCTTCTTGAACTACTTGGCACCATCTGCCCGGCTGTTAAATAAACGCAAGATATCCATCCCCAACCTTTATATACATTCCTCCAAATACATGTTCCTCTGTATCATGTCCATCTACAATATTAATAAACTACAAACATGCCTATGGCAGCCGGCCCAAAGGGAGTGCCAGGGGAAGCTGGAAAGATCCCAGGGAATATACAGACTGCCACAGTTGCTTGGCTGGGAGAAATGTGAGTGGTGTGATAAGGCCTCACCAGTACGCATGGCACTTGACACAGCACAAAAGAACAGCCAGGGCTAACCCTCGGTGTCTGGATTGCAACAGTCTCCCTCACTATTGATGGTTGACACAAGATAAATGCCAAGAGATCGTAGCTCCAGCCAAAGCTGATCCCAGCACAGAGTTGGTTGCACAAGTAAGTGCATAAGGCACATGTTCTGTAGGACACAATTTAATCACATTGGTCCTCAGACACCAACAGGGGAGCAAAAAAGGGAAATCGCAAGGTTTGGGTCCTACCATACCAGACCCAAAACAACGTCTGCTGAAAAAACACCGGTTGCATCTTCCGCACAGGAGGAGTGTACTAAAAACATAAGGAAGCCAACGCGGTTGACAGAGCAAGGGCAAGGAGCAACATGATAAAAATCTGCAGACTGCAAGAATTAACGAAGCCGCACACTGGAATCAGGCCCATGCAGGTTGTGTGGCTACACTACTGTAGCAACCATGTTGAGCGTGACGCTGACAGCCTTTCCCTTACAAATTCAGACTAAACCCCAAAAAAGTGTGTAAGTTGCGAGCTGCCAATGGCAGTATTTTACTGACTTTTTACAGTATTTTATATACTGTAAAATATAATATATACTTTAAAATAAATACAGTATGTATTTGCAAGTGGAGCACCTTATATACCATGTCGATTTACAACATTAGTATACTCCAATTCGGTAGAGAGAAATTATCCTGAATGAAAATCAAATATATACAGCTCAAAAAATATATATATTCAAAAAAAGTGGAAAAGGTTTTGAGTGAGGAAGAGAAGCGTTCAATTTGCAGTAGTCTCTTAATTTGATCTCTTCTGTTCCTCACTCAAAATGTTCCTTTCCAACTTTTTTGGAAAGGAATGAAAAAGGTACAGTGGTCTCTTAATTTTTTCCAGAGCTGTATTTGTTTTGGTGTGTTTTGTAACACGCTTAGACACATTTTCATATTGAATAGTGGTCAATGGATGGTAATGAACATCTCTGTAATTAAATAAATGACCCAAAAACATGTTTTTTGCATCAACTACAAACACAGAAAGACTAACATTTAAACAAGGAGGGAGGACACAGATCCAGGCGGGACAAAGGAGTTTATTGAAATAACTAATACATGAAAAACGTGAGATGTTACAGATGTCACAGTAGCAACCAAATCCAAAACATTGACCAACAAATAGAGGTGGCAAGCCCGAACTCAGGTGAAGATGACTGTAACATGGCAGTTGAGGCAGGACACAGATGCAGGGAGAAGAGAGGACTTGTAAAAAAGATCTAAGTAACAAAACCGATAAACAAGACAGAACATCCAAATAATGACCGACAAGATTCACCAGGGAAGGAGAAACTAAAATAGGGACAGAATAGATATGGAACATACAGGTCTGGACAATAACAAACTATTGATCATGTTCAAAAAGAGGGTGAGAGGGTGTGCCATGACAGACAAAAAAGACGAGATATTAAAACTTATGAACATTCAAATGCATGTCTATCCACTCGTATGTTGCTCAAGAGCATCTGCTAAATGAACAGAAAATAAATGTAAGGGCATAACATCAATATACTCAAAATGTAAACCATTAAAACAGTAATATTATGTCCATTAACCATAATAATAAATTAAAAATAAGTGTCTTCGCCTAGAAGTAAAAACACCTCCCATATTCTAACCATTTATTTTGGTCTTTTTCCATGTTTAGTTGCAAATTCAGGCATACACCTCAGGCCAATGTGATAATAATGTCAATAATCTATCTGATATGGAGGTACTATACTCTTACTTCAGAAAAATCATTGTTCAAAAAGCAGAGAATGGAGGTCAACCTGATAAACGAAAATAATCAACAGTCTCCTCCATGTAGCCTGCCAGACACACAAGCACACACACTTTCACGCACATTCTGAGTCGTACACACAAACTTGTTTTAAATATTTATTTCAGTCCAAAAATCAATTTACAATTCAAAAAAGGTTTTCAAATATTTTTAAGGTCTCTTGGTATGAGGGGACACCTAGGGGTACAGATAACTGCTCTTTCTTCACACGTCAAGGAGCCGTATCTTTTTAGCTGCTTGGTGCGTGCACGCGCACACACACACTCGCACTCAGACAGTGAGAGAGAAACACACACCCAGAAAGAGGGAGAAACCCTTGTATGTGAACACTTTTTTTATAAATCACAATGGGGAAAAAACTATCAATGTGTAGCCCCTTTTGATATTGTGCATCTAAAATGTTAATGTTCCAAATCTGTTTCATTATGTCCATCAAAATTTTGTTAGCATTTATGGATTTATTGGACAGTGTATGAATTTTTTTTTTGCTGAAGAATTATCCTGAATAAAATTCTGCTAAAATGACTTGGTACATCAACATAATGTATGAGCACTGTTGTATCATGTTCAAATGCTAATTAGTGTGTGTTATTTATTTAACAAAATTAGATTTTGTACATTTGGATGCAGTATTTAGCACACATGGTTTTGCAAAATTACGTCACATTTGCTTTTTGTCTTTTTACCCTCTACCCTGGTTGTTTTTCATTCAAATTTATAATACAGAGCTAAACTTACTGACAGTGATAGGAATTTAAAAGTTATCACTTTATAGATAGAAAAGTATGTCTCCCCACATTATATTAGGCTAATTTATAGTTGGGCTGGCTTGCTATTGGGCTTTGATGTGTGGAGTGCTTTTAAGCCATGGCCCTGACACCAAAGAAGAATAATGAGAGGGGACGATAGCTTTGTTGGCTACCACGCCTGATATCATCTTGTGTGAGGCAATTAATTCTCCATTACTGTCAAGTTATTCTGTATATACCGAAGAGATACTCTTGCCAACCTAAAGAAATAACTTTCAAAAGCTTTGCCTTCCAGTATTTGCGTTTCCTTGCTACAATTTGAGCCCTTTCTCAGTTTCATATATAATACTGTGTGTTCAATCAAATGATACGTGCACTATACTGCACTAATTGGAAACATGTTGATTGACCAGGAGCAAGAGAAGAGGTCACTATTGCATTTTTTAATAATACAACAGTAGAATAAAACAAGTTCTAGAAAGATACAGTTGTCTGTGCTGTAAACGAGTCACAGCAGCATTCAAGGAAAATCCATCACAGACAGCTGAGTTTGAGCATAAAACAAAAACGTGTACAAAGTGAAATCAGTTTACAACCACCATAATTGATATTTATTGGTTGCTAATATTTGCCTTGTTAATGATGGCTGTTTAAAACAAGGATTACACTTTCTATTGGCCAATTGACTTTCATGTCAATCTACTACATGAATACTCCAAATACTGTTCTTTAGAAATGTAACATCCTATCCACCATGGAATGTTTTTGCATTTTAGTGAACTCTGAACAAAAAACCCCAGCAACGTGATTCCTAGTCCCCAAGATTTCTCTTAGCCATCCTCTCATAATTTTCTCCACTGTATGAATGGGCACCTTGCCCTCTGTGGAAAATCTCATAACAAAGCAAGGCTGTAGGGGTGAAATGAAATAATCGAGGCTAGCTTAAGGGAATGGCTAGATGAGAACCAGGCGTTCATTCATTTCAATATGATTTCTATTTTTGATCAGGGAAACATTCAATGCTGCTGCAGGATTGATTATTGAATGACATTAATCAAGACTTAAATTAAATCGTATCGGGCAGGGGCCAGAGGGCTGGTTTTAACTACGCATAACACCAGACGAAAGTTGAGAATGCCTCAGGAATACCTCAAGAAAGACCACTTTCCAAATATCTAGTTTTTCCAAACCACAACCCTATGTGAGAAACTAATGATTTCATTATGTTATATGAAGTTGGTATCATTCCCATCTCATATATCCACACTGTAATAGACTTGGATGTACCTCCATGAGTGTGGTTCTCCAGGGGACTGGTCAGAACAGCTGGCCTAAGATGGCCGCCGGGAACAGCAGGCAGACTAATACCGTAGAGGGTGCTGTCTGTCAGGTTGCATCTTTGTTGCATCATTTCTTCCCTCTCTCTGAGACGATAAGCTTCTATTTGGGGGACCTTTCAGCCTCCCCACCGACTGCCTGACAACTCAATAAAGGAGGTCATTAACATTAAGGCCAATGAAGGTTGAAGGGGCCTTGAAGTCACACACTAACTCACTCTAGAAGAGGGACATTGTTACCATGGTTGGTGAAGATTTTAAGTTTGAGTTGCTGTTTTCCTTCATTTCAGTCTGACATTTTAACCTGAGGGCAGCTAAGCAAAAGAATTACCTATATATTTGAATTTGAGGTACTATATTCTGACTGGTTGACTAGCATAAAAACGATACCTACAGTACGGTACAATGCCTACATTCCCCTCCAAAAGTATTGGAATGGCAAGGCAAATGCCTTTGTTTCTGATGGTCACTGAAGACTTGGGTTTAAGATCAAAAGATGAGTATGAGGCAAGAGTTCAGAAATTCAGCTTTAATTTCCTGGTATTCACATTTAGACTGACCGTTTGCATTAGACCACAGCATTTTTAGGTGAGCAAAAGTAATGGAACAAATAATCTTAAAGTAAATAACATTGAACATTTGGTGGCATAACCCTTTTTTGCAATAACTGCCTCAAGCCTGCGACACATCAACATCACTAAACTGTTGCATTCTTCATTTGTGATGCTATTCCAGGCTTTTACCGCAGCTTCTTTCAGTTCTTGTTTGTTTCTAAGTGTTTCTCCCTTCAGTCACCTTAAGGAGGTGAAATGCATGCTCTATTGGGTTAAGGTCAGGTGATTGACTTGGCTTGTCTAAAACCTTCCACTTTTTTCCTCTGATGAAGTCCTTTGTTTTGTTGGCAGTGTGCTTTGGGTTAATTGGCAGACAAAATGTTTCTGTACACTTCTGAATTCATTCTGCAGCTACCATCATCAGTTACATCATCAATAAATGAATGAGCCTGTTCCAGAAGCAGCCATGCACAGCCAAGCCATTACATTCTCTCCACCATGCTTCACAGATGAGCTTGTATGCTTCGGATCATAAGCAGTTCCTTTCTTTCTCCACACTTTGGCCTTTCCATCACTTTGGTAGAGATGAATCTTGGTCTCATCAGTCCATAAGATTGTGTTCCAGAGCTTTTGCGGCTCATCTCTGTACTTCTTTGCAAATTTCTATCTGGCCTTCCGATTCTTACTGCTGATGAGTGGTTTGCATCTTGTGGTGTGGCCTCTACATTTCTGCTCTCTGAGTCTTCTTCGAACAGTGGATTGTGATACCTTCAACCCTGCACTGTGGAGGTTGTTGGTGATGTCACTTACTGAT
>JACXGJ010005437.1:0-30492 GCA_016801105.1 Esox niger
GCTGTACTTCTGCATACTGTTTCTTTTTCCGGTGTGTCCATAGAGAAGGATAGAGGCATCCCTTTTCTTCAAGCCACTGATGGCTTCCACCATTTTAAAGTAGTAAACTGGGGCAACGACTAAGTTAGCTGATACCTGACACAAATAAAGTATTCTCAATAGATACAAATGGTGATGTGTGGCTTAACTTGACCACATGGGTACAGGCCATGGAGGTGTTGTTCCCATGTTATGAGGCCTACTTTGCTCATAATCTGATGATGGCTGTACATTTTGTAAATTTTGGATGTGCTTGGTTAGTCATTTTGAACATACAGTAATTGCATGTTATCTTAATCAACAAATTAAAGTATAATCTTGCTACTATTATTTTTTTGATAATACTTGATCACCCTATGAGCCAATTCCACTTAACCATAATTTAGCTAACACAAGTTAGCCCTGTGAAAAGTCATTGCGTTTAGTTTTAACATTTGCAGAAGTTTTTTTCAACAACCCCAAAGACTAACTCAAGGTTTCAGGTTATACATCAGGGGGATATTTGGTTAACACTGATTTTAAACCACAACTCTGGGTTGACTGACACAGAGCTGTCAAACTCAGAGTTGACAGTTTCAGAACAGGTGATAACAATTAGTTCTGTCAACACTGAGTTTAGTTAACCTGGAGTAAAGCGTGTGCATCAGGAGATAAAAAGCCATCATCAATGGTATGCAGAAAACATGATTCGAAAGAGTGGCGTTAGAAATATTAATGAATGCATATGCAAAATATGAGAATGTATTCAAGAAAAAAAGCAATTCAGTTACAGCAGCAAAAGAAAGTGAGCTGGCGTGGCGGCAAATTGCTGACTTAGTATTAATTGAGTATGGCTTTTTACATTTCAATTAGTGTCTGTATATAGTCAATGTGTTTGTTAGCTCTCACGTGGCTGCAATGAGCAGGCTGGATACTGAGCCGTGGGGAGCAGAAAATAACTGTAAAAATACCTTTAGACAGTTATGGAACTTAACTGTCAAAAGATGGAACTTGATAAAGATGGAAAAGGATATAAAAAGATATCCAAAGCCATGCAAATGCCAGTCAGTACTGTTCAATCACTTGTTAAAAAGTGGAAAATTCAGGGATCGCTTGACACTAAGCTAAGGTCAGGTAGACCAAGAAAGATTTCAGCCAAAACTGACAGAAGAATTGTTGAGGATACAAAGAAAAACACATAGGTAACCTCAGGAGAAATACAGGCTGCTCTGGAAAAATGGTGTGGTTGTTTCAAGGAGCATAATATGACGATACTTGAACAAAATTGAGCAGCATGGTTGAGTTGGCAGAAAGAAGCCTATACTGCACAAATGCCACAAAAAAGCCTGGTTACAATATGCTCGACAACACCTTGACCAACCTCACAGCTTCTGGCACACTGTAACCAAAATAGAGCTTCATGTTCACAAACATAAGCACTATGTTTGGAGAGGGGTCAACAAGGCCTATAGCGAACAGAGTATCATCCCCACTGTGAAGAATGGTGGTGGCTCATTGATGTTTTGGGGGTGTGTGAGCTCTAAAGGCACAGGGAATCTTGTGAAAATGTATGGCAAAATGAATGTAGCATGTTATTAGAAAATACTGGCAGACAATTTGTATTCTTCTGCACAAAAGATGAACATGGGACGCACTTGGACTTTCCAGCACAACAATGACCCTAAGCTCAAGGCCAAGCTGACCCTCCAGTGGTTACAGTGAAAAAAGGTGAAGGTTCTGGAGTGGCCATCAGTCTCCTGACCTTAATATGTGCTATTAGCATTAACAGTTGTCCACCGCTAATTTTCCATGATTGAAGTATCCTTTTATTATTATTGAGTTGACTGCTGACTATGACATGCATATATTATTTACGACATCTGGATGTGAGTTTTAGTACAATTACTGTTGGAAAATAATTTGAAATAGCTATTGCTTGAAGTCCTGCTTGCCTGTATTGATTTAAAAGAGAAAGGATTACAGCACTTCCATGCAGAATGAAAGAATGAAAACGTCACTATGCTGTGAGGATCTATGCTAATTATGCTTTGGATTACTTTAAGGCCTCTTTTCTGCTCTATGAATGTCTGACCGCCATATTTGATTCTGCAGAAAAAAACAAAATATTATGATATTATTTGTTTAGCTGTTAAGCTAAGTTAAAGTAGTGTACCAAATAAATATTTTGCGTTGTAAATTACTAGAGTTGCGATTTTAACTTGCGACTAGCTAAGGTAAGCAACTCTTCAAAACATTATTTTACCAAGCTGTAAGTTACAGTGTCCAAGCTAAGCTAACTAGCTAACTATTGTAATAAGGCTCTGTACAGCTGGCAATCTATCCAGCCCTAGATTACGGAATATGCGGGGTTTTTAAATGTTGCGAAAATTAAAGCCTAATCCATCATTAGAGGATTATACGTGGAAACGTAGCATATTCATAAACGATAATAAATGGTTTGTTCACGATAGTATCTAGTCTATGGGTCTGAATATTAATATTAATACTGTACGGTTTTGGTCTGTCAAAATATTTTCATTTACAAAAAAAAGCAGTTCCTATCTTTTTCATATCGTTAACTTAGTAGTGTATAACACGTCAATAAAGCACATTTTATGTACTGCGGGGAAGTTAGTAAACGCGCTCACTACCAGCACCAGCCCTGTGATCGCTTACATCTCGGTTTTGGCTCAGAGTGGTTAGCTCTCCGTAGGCTCTGACATTTTAAGATTGGTTAAAATGTCGGTAAATAAGAAGTGTACAACATTGTATACGGACTTGTGATCACAATGAGACCAGTATTGGATTAATAGAATACTTTGTTATAGGGCTCCTGAGTTTTGAAGAGCCGAATATCCATTCAATGTCCAATCTAAAACTAACTTCACCAGTATATTATGTACTGTATTGTAATAAGCACATTTTTGGAAGAAAGAGACGACCGCTTTCACCCGAGCTTGTCTGGTGTCTGCTTCAGACACCCGTGCGCAAGCTAACTGGGAAGGAAATGTAGTGTGCTGTACTGCTGGAGGTTACACAGCCGTATGGATGTTAAAATAGTGTATGTGATTAATATCTCACCGAAAAGTAACACAGATACCCGAAAAGTAGAAATAATCGGTTTGCCCCATAAAACATATATTCCAGATCCAACTTGCTATTAAGACATTCTGAGACACCTTTTCTTTTGCTAGCAAGCTTATGATTTTGAGATAAATTTCTGCTCAGACAAAATGGCTTACATTGCCTCCCCAAAAATACTAGAATATTTTAATTGCTTTAAAAAAATATTTGACAAATATTTGAATTGCTTTACAAAACCTAAAAAAACTGCAATAATACGTTTTATTCAAATCCCAGAACAGAACTAGTACATTTATTATGACAGTGCCTCAGCCACTGTTGGAAATGTGTACAACTGCCTACGAGCCTCTGATGGTAGCTGTAACAGTTTCTACAACAGGCTCTTAGGCACAGGTGAGCCTGGGTGGTCAAACGCCAGACTGGATAGTCATCCCAGGTTGAGCAGGTTGTCTCTAGAACTGGATTCAACCTGTGGCAAAAAAAAACTGCATAATCAGATTTGCATTTGTATTCAGACACTTTCCTACTCAAAATTGAGCTTTGGTGCCTCCATTGCTAATCATTGAGGTGATTCAACAACTTCATTGGAGTCCATCTATAATACATTCAATTTGATTGGACAGGATTTGGAATGCGTTTGCCAAGCATTTCTAGACTTGTTTAGAAAAGAAATGTAATCAATTAAACGTGTTTATAACACAGAAAAATGTTGTTGTTACATTAACATAAAATGAGATTACTCAAATGTATGTCTAGACTTTCTCTGTAGGGTTCAACAAAGATATACATTAAAATGTTGATTTATCCGTAATATCTGGGGGGCAATCTTTTCACATTATGTGTGGAAATGCGGACATATGGAATTGCCCTTAATAAACAATTGGCCCATGAATAAACGCACCTCTCTCAATTTCCATCTAAGGAATGACTTTATATAAATGTCACAAATATTGGAGTGAACATTGCTATATATGAAAGATGACCATATTAACAATTGTTTTAAAGAACACTGCAAGAATCCTACAATTTCTATGTGAAATAAATAATAATTTATTAAAAAACATTCCCTGGAAGTCTGTCTTTTTCTCCTTTGAAAATACTTGATTAAAATCAGCAGAACATCGGGAGCAATTTCATGTTATCTCTTTATATCAATGAAGTCACTAACTATTTGCCAAGTCTTACAACTCCAATAAATAATTGAAATATGATACATAATATGATGGGTTGTTTGGATCCTGGATGATGATGATCAGTTCCACTCAGGCAATATCTGTTCTGTTTGGTTTATTCAGGTGAATTAACTGTTCCACAGTTAAGCAGGTTATATTTAAACCATTGCCAGTTGTGGTTTGTCTGAAGACCCTGATTTCTTGCCACTTGCACATCTTATAACAGTTGTATTTAATGAGTAAATGAGACAAATTAATTCATAAGGATATTTTTTTATTGAAAGTGGCAATATAACCAGGCTAGCAACTAGCTTGTTACCTAGAATGTTTTTTGGGCAACTTATCTCAAGAGATAAGCTGAACTTCATCCTGAACGGCTGTAGCCTGCTGTTCAAGCTGTTTTCTGTTGTGATTTGTGATTTTGAGAGATTATAAGGATGCGCAAGTCAAAATCCTTTTGTCTATCTCCCAGTAAATGTCACTGGTGGATCTCGGGAAGCGGCTGCTGGAGGCTGCACGGGCTGGGCAAGATGATGATGTCAGGACCCTCATGGCCAATGGCGCTCCCTTCACTACTGACTGGGTAAGGGCCTCAATCACAGGTGGCAGGTTGCACCTTAATTTACATTAACAGGCTCATGTTACTGATGGAAATGGAATAGATTCAGTCAATTACAGCTGTCACCTACAACTTGGAAATTTGGAATATTAATCAAATTAATATGAATGTAAGATTTTGGAAAGTTGGCATATTTTGGATAATTTCCCACAGCAACTTTTGAAACCGTCTTCACACATTGTGCAGAAACCAGGGAATGTACTGGAACAGAGAAATCCTGTAAGAATATGAGCTTGGTTTTGGGAGCTGTGTTTTGCTAGCAAAAGTGAGGCCGTGTTTTGTTGCTGGAGGCAAAAGCTTCAATGACGTCTAGGCTTGATACAGCTTCCAAAAACATTGTGTTTTAAATGAGGAAAAACACACTACATGGTTAAAACAAACAGTGCCCTCCAAAATTATTGTGGCTTTTGGTAGGAAAAAGCAATAAAAAAATATTGTTGATCAGACTGATCATAACCTCAGAATATGAGAATTCTAACCCTTACATTGTTCAATGAAAAACATGTTCATAATCAAGAAACACATTAACTAGCCCATTGTGTTGACTACCATTACATACGGACGGCGTCCGGTAACATGTGAAAGCCATATCTGTAGCCTATTCAGAAGATTTGCCAGGTATATAACAGCTGAAAGAATGTAACTGACCCCTCTACCATGTTTTACAAATTTGGTTGTAATCTTGAGTAATCCCTTTTTTCCCCTCATCTTACTCATGCCATTGCTCTGATACATCATCTCTCTCTTATCTGTCCATTACACCCTTTTCCAGAACTCTTCATCTTTTTTGTTTAATATTTTTAGGAAAGTTTCACTTAGCCACCCTTTGTAAATAAGTAAATTTGTGGTCGCCTTTTTAGTCCTGCTGTAGTCTTCTGGGATGTTAGTGGCTGACACGTACAAGCCTTCCTTCTAGAAAGTGTTGTGTTGTTTAAGGGTTGTACCGTGTTGTAAATACTGTCCATAGCACTTATCCTTGAGATTGATTGACAATGTGCTGTATGAGTGTGTGTGGAGGATCAATCTGTAGCTCAAAAAGCTAAAGAAATTAAGAATAAAAAAATCTTCATATGAATTGTAATTAGCCAGGGAAACAATTAAACAATTTTGGGGGACCCTGTTCTGTCGAGTGACAGTGCAAGTGGCCAACAATCTCAGAATGCGTCTTTAAAAGGGTTAAAAGGGGATGTGATCCAGCAACCTTTTAGTTACCGATCAGATGTCTATCTCCTACCTGGTACAAAATTACCACTACACAAAAAACAGATAGGAGTCGGTGCACTTTTAAAGGATCAGAACACTTAATTCAGGGATTCTTTTGCATATAAAACTCAAAGGTGGCTTCCTTCCCTAAATCTCACTGCCCCTGTGTCGCCATGGTAAAACAGAAATTTGTGCTCATACGCTAAATAACCTACCAACAATATACTGCAGCGAATGTAACCGTAGGAGGAAACCTTTATCATATTAGCAGTGTTGCCAGATGGGTGCCAATTGGCTATTTTTAACGGGTTTGGGCAGGTCAATTTACAGATAGGGTTGTATAGAAGATATAGAGTGAGAGGGATTTTTTATTTTTTTTCCCAGACTTGTAAAGTTCCTGATTTGTTGATTTTTCTAATACTGAAATGCAACGAAAATAACTCAGTTTACAGACTAGGAATACAGCCGATAGGTATACTGATTAATTTAATAAAGAACATACCTGATCGAAATAAAGGGAAAGACTTCCATTGTTTATTGAATGGTGTCACAGCAATTGTCTCTATGGTTATGATTCGCGTCTCAGTTAGGATGTGGCAATACACACTAATTTATACAGGGTGCGTAACGACCCAGAATTCATCAGAGTACTATAAGCCCATTGGCTAATTATAGTTGTGAGCTTTGATAGAACTAGACATCCTGTGCATGTGACTTCCTGGGAACATATACAAAGTGTAAAGTTGTACTTAACTTAAAGCATACATTCACACAACATTCTCACAAGACTAATTTACTTGTATAAAGAACAGGCACACTATAGGTGTATTTGAGCTATGCAGTTTTTCCCGGACCTGTAAAGGGGTCTCCTGATTTGTTGATTTTCTTTCTACAGAAATGTGACAACAAACAATTCGGGCTAATTTGTCAGTGTAAATATCAGGCACACTATAGGCGTACTTGAACAGTGACCTAAATTAAAGACCAATATGGGATGTATAATTTTAGATCATTCTGTTTCTCAAAAAACACATTGTGCCTTTTCATTTGCTGGATGAGTGGTTTGGAAAATGTTTAGAAAATGTGTTATACCCATTTCTCCTGGCACCACTATACCACTGTGATCAGTTGATAGCCTACCCTCATTTCTGTCATTCGACTCTAACTCTCTTGCTTAGGGGAATTTGTGGTGTTTAGCTAGTATTTTTGTTAGAAATAAACCAGAAAAGTAACCATGTTTGTTTTTTGTATGTTTCTGGGATGTATAAATAGTTTTTTCCTTTTTCAGTGTAAGAGGTCCCTTTTATCATTTGAGCACATACCCCCTGAAAATCTTACAACAGCCCGGGCTTAGGTTATGGAAGTTAGACTTAACATAACTTTCTATTCTTATGAAAGTTTCTCATGTCTTGCATTACATTTTTTCAATACATAAACGATTTGATGGGCTGACATGCAAATCAGTTACCAGTAGGGCACTGTGCCAAAATAAGACAAAGAAATAGAAACATTATTATAATGAGGAAAACAACACATGCACGAGTGCATCCAACGTGCTGCTGCACTCAGTAAGTTCAGACAGGTTCTGTCTGGAGAATGTGCATGGATAGAATCTGGCGCGTGACCTGGTTCCAGGGATTGCAGCGAATGCTGTAAACTCGCCATTATTATGAGCTGTGACTAGGTTCTTGTTAATCACACACACACACACACACACACACACTGTCACACCTTATGTAGCCTAACAGAGACTGGGTTTGTCTGTTCCTCTGCGGTAAATCACAAATGTATCTATGTTGCAGCGCTGCTTCTTTCACAAAATCCAGATAGTTGTAGGGACCCATAATCATTTTCTCTGAATGTATATTCTAGCTTGGGACATCTCCACTCCATCTAGCGGCTCAGTATGGGCACCACTCCACAGCTGAGGTTCTACTCCGAGCAGGCGTTAGCAGGGATGCCCGGACCAAAGTGGATCGGACCCCACTTCACATGGCAGCCACAGAGGGCCACTCCAACATTGTGGAGCTGCTTGTCAGGGTAAGGGCAACCAAATGTGAAACTGACAGCTTGTAGCGGTTAATATCATACACACATTTGATCATTTTACAAAACAATTATATTTTTACTGGTTTTATTTTAAGTGTCTGACAAACATGATATGTTATGTACAATGTATAATGCCCACTGATATTTTAAAAAACAGGCTACCATCTTTACAATCCAATATTCTTTCCCACCATTGGGGGGCCTGCTGTACTTCCTAGCAGAGTGGAGCAGACATCAATGCCAAGGACATGCTGAAGATGACAGCACTGCACTGGGCAGCCCAACACGGTCACAGGGAGGTGGCAGAGCTGTTGCTGAAATATGGTGCAGATGTCCACTCCCTCAGCAAGTTTGACAAGACCCCTTTTGACATTGCCATGGACACCAGCAACACTGAACTAATGATACTGTTACAGGTGAAGGGAGTGGTTTTATATATACACATACAGATGCAGCCAAATACATATATAGACACTATAGCACTTATTTATTTAATTCTGATAATATAAATGAATGTTTAAATAAATAGTTCCTCTATGTATTTTCAACATTGAATAACTATTTTTCTTTGTAAATTTAAAGAGGCAGTTTGGGACAAACACTTCCCTGTCTTTCTGTTTCTATGAGGATGAATGTATCATT
Source organism: Esox niger (assembly GCA_016801105.1). Lineage (NCBI taxonomy): Eukaryota > Metazoa > Chordata > Actinopteri > Esociformes > Esocidae > Esox > Esox niger. The sequence continues at coordinate 8,788 of JACXGJ010005437.1, forward strand.
TTATTTGGTGCTATTAATGTCAAGGTAGTTAACACAAATGTAATCAAAGTCAATGATAATTCAAATATCATGGAACATCATGTTCAGGGGAGGTCACAAAAATGTACGTGAATGACAGGTACAGCGTTAATTCTGCAAAATTACAAAAGTTTAGATTAGATCAAACAATTAGTAACAAATAGGTTTTTAGCTTTAATTGTTAATTCACTTATTGGTTTCACAATTAAGAAATGACAACACTGTTTATACATAGTACCCCTATTGCAGGTGCCCCAGTCAGCCATGCCAAGAGCACTGTCCTGTATGGGAGGGTGGCAAGAAGGAAGCCGTTACTCATCTGAAAGCAATTCTGGAGTTTGTCATAAACCATGAGACTGAACGAGGGACGATAGGAGAAAAGGTTTTGTGGTCAAATATCACCAAGATAGGGTTTTTTGGTCAAAACTCCAAGTGCTATGCGGGGCGCAAATCTTACACAGCATGTCTTTAGACATTTACAGTGAGGGAAAAAAGTATTTGATCCCCTGCTAAATTTGGACGTTTGCCCACTGACAAAGAAATTATCAGTCTATCATTTTAATTATAGGTCTGTTTAAAAAGTGAGATACAGAATAACAACAAAATCCAGAAAAATGCATGTCAAAAACGTTATAAATTGATTTGCATTTTAATGAGGGAAATACGTATTTGATCCCCTCTCAATCAGAAAGATTTCTGTCTCCCAGGTGTCTTTTATACAGGTAACGAGCTGAGATTAGGAGCACACTCTTAAAGGGAGTGCTCCTAATCTAAGCTTGTTACCTGTATAAAAGACACCTGTCCACAGAAGCAATCAATCAGATACCAAACTCTCAACCATGGCCAAGACCAAATAGCTGTCCAAGGATGTGAGGGACAAGATTGTAGACCTACACAAGGCTGGAATGGGCTACAAGACCATCGCCAAGCAGCTTGGGGGGAAGGTGACAACAGTTGGTGCGATTGTTTGCAATTGGGAGAAACACAAAACAACTGTCAATCTCCCTCTGTCTGGGGCTCCATGCAAGATCTCATCTTGGGGAGTTGCAATGATCATGAGAACAGTGAGGAATCAGCCCAGAACTAAATGGGAGGATCTTGTCAATGATCTCAAGGCAGCTGGGACCATAGTCACCAAGAAAACAATAGGTATACGCCATGAAGGACTGAAATTCTGCAGCGCCCGCAAGGTCTACCTGCTCAAGAAAGCATATGTGCAGGCACGTCTGAAGTGTGCCAATGAACATCTGAATGATTTTGAGGAGAACTGGGTGAAAGTGTTGTTGTCAGATGAGATCAAAATAGAGCTCTGTGGCATCAACTTGACTTGCCATGTTTGGAGGAGGAGGAATGCTGCCTATGACCCCAAGAACACCATCCCCACCGTCAAACATGGAGGTGGAAACATTATACTTTGGGGTTGTTTGTCTGCTAAAGAGATAGGACAACTTCACTGCATCAAGGGACAATGGACAGGGCCATAGCCAGTGGCCTAGCCATTCTCAAGTCCTTAATCCCACAGAAAATCTGTGGTGGGAGCTGAAGGTTCAAGTTGCCAAATGTCAGCCTCGAAACCATAATGACTTGGAGACGATCTGCAAAGAGGAGTGGGACAAATTCCCTCCTGAGATGTGTGCAAACCTGGTGGCCAACTACAAATAACATCTGACCTCTGTGATTGCCAGCAAGGAATTTGCCACCTAGTACTAAGTCATGTTTTGCAGAGGGATCGAATACTTATTTCTCAATAAAATTCAAAAAGAAAAAATTACAAAAGTTATTCTGTCTCTCACTGTTCAAATAAACCTTCCATTAAAAGTATACACTGATAATTTCTTTATCAGTGTGAAAACATGCAAAATCCGCAGGGGATCAAATACTTTTTGCCCCTCACTGTAAGTATGTTGGTGGCAGCACCATGCTCGGGGATTATTCTCATCAGTGGGGACAGGTTGTCTCGTTGAAATTGAAGGAAGAATGGATGGAGTTACAAGCTACAAAACAAAGCTACAAGACAACTTGCTTTGGAAAAAAAGCAAGTCTTCCACTATGGGTTTTCTGCGGACACAACAGCGGTAGCCTGATCGCTGATGACGACCAAACAGCCTATAGGAAGGTGGGATGGGACCGGGCAATGTGGTGGCATCTCCCAACGCCAGCCACATGAAGGAGCTGATAGTGGACTACATGTAACTACATGAGGGTCCGGATGCCCACATCCAAAGATAAATTGAAGTGGAGTGGGTTAAGAGATTGGACCCCATGGAAATTCACCTCAAATAAACTAACGTTGCCCTAACAGACCCAGGCAATTGAAGATGGCACGTCGGAGCCTCTTCCCCTGTGGAGGCTGAAAAGATATGGCAATAAAATGTTGTACAACTGCACCATTGAGAGTATCTTCACAGGCTTCACCACTGGTTGTAGTGGCAAATGGGCTAGTGATTTTTAACCTCATTATTTGATTTTATGTCTACATTTTGGAGTTTAATAAATATTATGCTTCACTCTTACAATAATTACAGATTACATTTTATATTGACATTTTCCAACTTTAATATATGTATGAAAAAATACATTGGAAGAGATCCCAGACCATTCCCCCATATAGAGATCGTTTGGTTTGTTCTTATGGACTGTTCTCTTCTATTCAAACCACAGATTTCTGTCAATATTTTTTTTTTGTATGACAGTTTCTTCACAGTGTTTTGTAAATATTTTTATGCACACAGGATGGCATGCAGAGCCAAGTGAACATGAACCCAGAACCCCAATTCATTATCTCCTCTTCTGGGGTTGTAAACCTCTCTGACTTTGTCAACACCACCGCCAAGTCAGGTAGGGGCAACAGGTGTTATACACAAAATCAGTAGAGGTTAATGAAACAAAACATCAAATTTCAGATTTTTATTGATATTAATCAGAAACTTTTCTTGCCACTTGACCTCACTCAAGACACTTGTAATTTAGATTACTTAGTTAAGATTATGGATTTGCATTTTCTTTTCTATTGCTGTCTATTATTCCAGGAGAATCTGTCTCTACCACCTCCGTCCTGGCAACATTGGCAGCCCTGGCAGAAGCCTCCAGTCCCATGGGTGACAATGAAGGTCTGTAATGTCTGCATAAAACAAATACCCTGAATTACCCATGTTACAATTAAGCGCTTTGATCATTATGATAGCCTTCGAACTGCTTATCATTGTATTTTCTGTCTTTCCGTCAGGCAAATCGGAGGATGCAATCGCTGCAGACTCTGTTGACTCTGCCATTCAGCATGTAGTCGGCGATGGAGGTCAGAGGGTCATTACCATAGTGACAGACCAACGTGGAAACCTGCAGCCAGCCGGCCTTGGGCAGCAGTTCTTTGTCACTATGCAGGGGCAGCAAAGTAAATTTGAGCCCATGGAGATCTGTACAGCCATATGCTGTAGATGACATGCTGTCCGGCTTTTTAAGAAATTAAAACGAATACATCTGTGAGCTTGTTTTGTTTGGTACCTGTAGTGGTGGCAGTCCCGGCTGGTCAGATCACAGAGGAGGTAGTGGAACAGGAGCTTCAGCCTTCTCCAGCACGCAAGAGGAGAGTGGAGCCTGCAGCCATTCTAATCAGTCCCAAAGACAAGGTCAGCAAAGATCCCCTTTTGTTGCTTGGCAAAATATTCAAAAGTAGTTTCTCTAGTCTGTGTGTGTCCTTATTCCTAGAAAGCAAAGTTGGGAGACAGCAGTCGTGAGCAGCTCCAGAAGCAGTTACAGGAGGCCAACAGGAAGGCCCAGGAGTACCGAACACAGCTCCTCCAAAAGGAGCAGGAGGCTGAGCAGTATCGCCTCCGACTGGAGGAAGCCATTGAGCAACAACAGATGAACAACACCAGTACTGCTGTTTCTACTATCAGCACACCTGGCCTGGAGGGAGATGGTGAGGTGGAGGAGGAGGTAGTCCAAATGGAGAAACAACCTGAGACCGATGAGAGGGTTGTCGGGGAGGAGGACAAAGTGGAAGGGGAGGAGGACAAAGTGGAAGGAGAGGAGGACGTCCCACTACCAGAAGACACCATTTTGGTTAAAGTAGAGGAAGAGCTGGATTCAGGGGAGGGAGAACAGATGACCGTTGATGAGATGGAGGGAAGCGCTTCAACTAGGGTGGCAACACTGTCCAAACGTGGCCGAGGAAGAGGGAGGGGACGAGGACGTGGGAGGAGGCGGTAGTCAAGTCTGTATTCCCTCCCTGTTATTTCAGAATTGTTTAATGCTTAGTATTAACAGTTTTTACTTTTTTATGTTATTTTATTACAATGTTGTCTTGTGTTTGTAACTAGATTTTGAGATTATTTTATTTACTTATAATGTAACTTGTAATACTTTTAATGAAGAAGCCATTATACAGCCCTTGTATGAAAACAAATGTTGGCCTAGGGTTGTGTAATTACTGCAATGTGTGTTTGATTGAACTATGCATTTATTCTCTGAAGAATAAGGCCTGCAACACATTTTAATATAATATATTCAATCCACAGCATTGCATGGGTGTGTCGTCAGCATCATGTTTATAATTGTTAGAAGTTTATTATACCAACTAAGCAAATGTATCAGATCTTTCAAATAAGGTTTTCCACAACTGGCTTAGGTTGATATTATATGTGAGTGTATGTATTTGTGTTTATGTGTGTGTATTCAAAATCTGTCATTTTTAATACACAAACAGCTCTTATTTTTGTTCATTTTGTAATTTGAAATGGTATTACATTGTATAGACCAGCCTGTCAGTAGGCACTGATTTGGGATTGTAGTCCAGTCTAGACTAATATTCTCTCATTAAAATATTGTTTACTTATGCACTCTTTAGATGGCTTGTAGGCGTTTGGTTTAGCATTAAGACATTGTATCTACTTTCTGGAACTTTGGCCTCATGCTTTTTTACCTTTTTCAAAGAAACACTACCAGGGGTTATCATCCAGTTGGTTTGAAGAAAACGAAGAAACACTTTGATACAAAATATTTTTTGTGAATAAATGTGGGGTAGTAATTGATTATTAAGATATGTTTTTAAGAATACAATAAATACGCGCTTATTGTTATTCTATCCATGCATGTTATTTCCTTTTGATTATTTATAATGTGACAATCACTCATCGACAAACAATGCATATTTTTGCCTGCAGGCATACCAAAAAAATGTAGCATGTATCCTGTACCTGCTAGCTTTCAGCATTTGCCAATTTGTTTGTCATCCTTGTCAGTAAATTATTGTATGCTAAATGTTTGCCAGAAAGGGAGGACTTATTCCCCTTTACTGCAAAATCAATTGTGCAATTCCAATATCCTTTTTAATTCTTGCTAATGGCCATTTACACTCACAGGAGAACATTCATAGACCATTAAATTTACTTGAATATATTACAGCAGAAAAACAGCCTGTTTGGTTAACATGTCTTACAATGTGGACTAGTCCTTAAAATAGCAATTCATGAATGGATGTATTTTCTTTACATGTCTTTTTATGTCAATATGATTGATTGTTTTTCATCCTGACAGGTTCATGACATTTTGTTTAGGTATATGGCAATGCTATGCCAGCTTTGGAAGGGATGACACAGGGTATTTCATATTCCTAGGCTTGTGTGTGTGTACATCTTTAAAAAAAGAAACTGTTACCAAAAACATTAATATTTACAGGGAGAATATGAATTACTGACATCCTCTATCTTTAAAAAAAAATGTCACAGCAATCAACACAAGTTTATTGCTGAGCATTTTATAGTTCACCAAAGCATTTTAAATAAATATTTATAGATATAGTATAAAATATGTTCTCCATCACTGTCTGCTTAAGATAATTACTTGTCAAGGCACACCATTTGTTTATCACAATGAATTGCGTGGTGTTGAATCAGTCTTGCTCAAAAAATCACCCGTACCCTGCAGCTGGAACAAAAGCAGGCGTGTCTGTAGGCCTGATGGAAGCAAGACAAAGCGTCTGGCTTCACACAAACCTTACAAGTCACCGCAAGATACCTTTGCCACATGCTGATAATGTGTTAGCAACTACTATGACCAGTATTGAGAGCATGGATAAGGCTTAAAAATTATTGTTTGTACCATTATTGTCCTTAGATTTTTTTGTAAGGTCTAAAATAAATATTGCACTGTAATTTATTTTATTATGAAAGTAAAGAGGCTAAAGGCGACCATAATACACATACTGTGATGTTCCAACAGCAGCATCAACATGTATAAAGCAATCTTAAAGCACATAATTTCATTAACATGCTTGGAGGGGACACTTTCCCAAAACATGCAGACACTTTGTACACAGAATGGTACCACTAAACCGATACATTTGCAATAAAAAAGGGCACAGTGAATCACAAAAACGTCACATGTCAAAGTGTGAAAGCACACTCATTTGGTAGTTGTAAGACATCTCATTGAAGTGCATGACAGAATTTTCTGCTGAGCACATGTGATCTGTAAACAAGCTACACTATAAGGCGTACAGTTGAGTTGCCCAAATGAAGAGCCACAGACATAATCCTTAAAGACAGTCCAAACTGAGAATTATTTTTCTGTACTGATCTGGCACACCAACTGCTAACATGCCAGCTGCAGGCAGTGATATGCTTTATTTCACATATTAAAAGAATATTACATACAACTATACCAACACATTATTTATGACTGAACTACCTGTACAAACCTTTTCTAAGAATTTTCCTAAAATTATAACCCAGATGTTCATCGTTAGGCACAAGTTACGGCACAGTAAACAGTTTCATTAACCTCATTTGGTAATTCACGTTTATGTCTCCTTTCCATCAAAAGTGACAAAGTTGTCTAATTTTATTTCTTTTGACTGCAGACACTGAATAGTTAACATTTATCTCATTGCTGACATCAAACAGCTAAGGCTCATTAAAGGATAATTTTAAACGTTTTCATTAATACAAATGACTTTGGTGACAGAAATAAATCTGTTTTAATGGTGTGTTATACACAGGCTGATATTTTATATGCAACCTTTTTTTCTAAATTCTAAAAGTATGAGTGAGATGGTATTTGTGAGTGAACATGGTGAGGGTTATTATTAAAATAAGGACTTTTAATTATTATTAAAATAAGTACTGTGAATACCTATTTTTGTATGAGTGATTGTTTATCAGTAGTTTGTGTATGTTATACCTTGGCCCAAACAGAAAGTTGATCACAGATTCAACAAGTATTTTAATCTGTGAAGAAATGAGTATACACTACCATAGCCTGAAAATAACCTAAACTAGTAACTTTAAACAGGATAGTTTTTCTCACTTGGCATTTTATAATTTTACTACTACAGGTGGACAACATAAATGTAGGTTTATCTGCAATATGGTGTTATGCCATTTGGTTGTTCATGATATTTACAGTTGTGCTCATAAGTTTGCATACCCTGGCAGAAATTGTGAACTTTTGGCATTGATTTAAAAAATATGACTGATCATGCAATACAAATATTTAATTTACAGTTAGTGATCATATGAAGCCATTTATTATCACATAGTTGTTTGGCTCATTTTTAAATAAAAATGGTAACAGAAATCACCCAAATGGCCCTGATCCAAAGTTTAAATACCCTTGAATGTTTGGCCTTGTTACAGACACACAAGATGACACACACACAGGTGCAAATAGCAATTCAAGGTGAAATTCTTACACCTGTGGCTTCTTAAATTGCAATTAGTGTCTGTGTATAAATAGTCAGTGAGATTGTTAGCTCTCATGTGGATGCACTGAGCAGGCAAGATACTGAGCCATGGGGAGCAGAAAAGAAATGTCCAAAGACCTGTGAAAAAAGGTAATGGAACTTTATAAAGATGGAAAAGGATATAAATCGATATCCAAAGACTTGCAAATGCCAGTCTGTACTGTTCAATCACTTTTTAAAAAGTGGAAAATTCAGGGATCTCTTGATACCAAGCCAAGGTCAGGTACAACAAGAAAGATTTCCTAAAGTGCAAGAAGAATTGTTCAGGATACAAAGAAAAACACACAAGTAACCTCAGAAAACATACAGGCTGCTCTGGAAAAAGATGGTGTGGTTGTTTCAAAGAGCACAATACGACAATACTTGAACAAAAATGAACTGCCTGTTCGAGTTGCCAGAAAGGCCAATGCCACAAAAAAGCCTGTTACAATATGCCTGAAAGCACCTTGACACGCCTCACAGCTTCTGGCACATTGTAATTTGGAGTGACGAGACCATAATAAAGCTTTATGGTCACAAAAGTAAGCGCTATGTTTGGAGAGGGATGAACAAGACCTATAGTGAAACAAATACCATCCCCATTGTGAAGCATGGTGGTGGCTCACCGATGTTTTGGGGGTGTGATGTTTGGAGCTCTAAAGGCATGGAGAATTTGTGAAAATTGATGGCAAGATGAAAGCAGCATTGTATCAGAACAATTTTGCAGACAATTTGCATTCTGCTAAAAGCTACACATGAGATGCACTTGGACAAGCCACTGGTTACAGCAGAAACAGGTGAAGGTTCATCAGTCTCCTGACCTTAATATCATCAAGCCACTCTAGGGAGATCTCAAACACGCGGTTCATGCAAGACGACCAAAGACTTTGCATGACCTGGAGGCATTTTGCCAAGACGAATGGGCAGCTATTCCACATGCAAGAATTTGACTGCATGCTGTCACTGATGCTAAAGGGGGCAATACACAGTATTAAGAACTACGGGTATGCAGACTTTTGAACAGGGGTCAGTTCATTTTTTTCTTTGTTGCCATGTTTTGTTTTATGATTGCGCCATTCTGTTAGGACCTACAGTAGAATGTGAATCACATTTCTTTACAAATTGTACATATATTACCAATTCTCCAAAGGTATGCAAACTTTTGAGCACAACTGTGTATGGTGGAATAAGTGTAAGCTACTAGCACTTTATGCTCATTGATTGCAGCACCAGGTAATGTAATTGATATGACATGTTATATGGACAAAAGTGGACAAAGATGGTCCCTTGAGATGCAGACTCAAAGGACCTAAATGGAACAGTGTCCTTCGTGGTTTGGTGCTGGCAAACACTCAGCATATTGTTCTGTCCTGGATTAAATGAATAAACAAAGTAGCTCTAGCATTGCAATAGTTGTCATGGCTTCAACTGCAATACAGTGTCGAGGGAGCTCAGCAAGTCCTCAGACAATGCGGTAGTCGAACGTGTCCTTCTCCGTGTGGTCTGTCCAGTTGGAGGAGGGCATGCTGCGGTACGGGTCCAGCAGAATGCGGAAGCAGCGCACAATGAGTAGGGCCAGGGCAATGAAGAGCAGGAGGACAAAGACAAAAGCAGCCTTCCCTTCAGCCATCCTGGACCCCTCATCCATATCTTCAAAACCGCTCCGCCTGCCAGTCAATCACAGGTGTGGGATATTACTGGAGCACTATTCAAAGGGATTTACTGGCAGCTCCTGTAGTGAAATCCAAATGAACCAATCGAATATGAGTAAACGCACTGGATGTACACTGAAAAGAAGAAAATATGTTACATTCTTCACTGGTCTGCTTATGAAAAGCTACAGTGGCCATTGTAAACATTCTAACTCTGTAAAGGATCAAATAAAGCTAACCACTGGCTGTTCTCCTTACATCAAAACACTTACAAGGCAAGGCAGGGCAGAAAACAGAATGCAGGTAGAGTATTCAGTTAAGATTAAACCTTGAATGCCTAAGAAACAGTGCTGTGTCTCTTGATTGTGAGTGTAATGTTTTGCTCTCTAGATTGTGAGTGTAAAAACACTTTTGGACTGGATGTAGGCCTCTTGGGGTGACATTCATAGTACTGTAAGCATTAAGTGTTGTCAAAGAGACTGAGAACTTCACCTGAGAGGGAATGTAAGGCAGAGCTGGGTGGTGTTATCAGATGGCTAATGGTGACGAGACAGACAGGAGACCCTTGTTCTTAAAAAATCTCTGCCAGTGACTCAGGAGAGATGTATTCTGTGATGGGCAGAAGACTGAACACCTGCAATACATCACACTTAGAGCTCAAGACTGATTTTTCACCCTGCTGAGTTATGGTGGTGCCATAGAAATGAAATACAATGTGGCAGCTGAAGAAAAAAGAGCCAAATTGCCATCCAGTCTTGTTAACAGTTATTTTAGTTAACAGTCTAATGAATATTTATATTACTGCAGCTACTTATAAATTGATGGTTGTAACATAGATTAATTAATTACAATGAGGATAAAGGATCATTTAAAAATATACACATTGCTTTAAAAATATACACAACCAACCGTTTTATCAGTGGTATTAACATATTTGTCTTAACTTTGTGCTTTAATTAAGCTGCAGACTACCAAGTCAGTTGAGACCTTTTTTTGTTCACTATTTAGGTGATTGAAGTTAAGTTTATCTCAGATGTTTTTTATGATTTAACTGCATACTGCAACAGCCATTGCATAGGCACTGTAGCATAAACATTAATTCAATGATTAAATAGCGATTATTTTCCAAATTGGAGGAAATAATATGTACGTGAGGGGTTTCCTAAATTATTTGCAGATTCTGTAATTTGTATTGTAGCTAATATCATTACAAATATCGTATAACTGACTGGGATCTAATGATCTCTGAAAAATGTAAGACATGGCACGTGTTGCGCATTGATAAGCCACCCCATTTCGACCATTTGAAAGCAGCTTTTTGTAGACCTAAACACGACACATCCTTAAATACATTTTTATGTTCTTATGTTTTTTAACACTGTATTTAATAGTATAATTATGTTATGATATCTAATGTTGTTTTCGTACAGAGCAAAATTGCTAAATAAAAAAATAATTAAATATTTCGTCTACGTGCGCACGCGCCAAAATACCAATGAACATAGACAAGTTGACATCTGTCTGATGTCAATCAATACGCAGCATGTAATTTAAACGATTTAATGAATAACTAGAACGTCATAAATGTATTACTTTCACATTAGTAAAAAAGGTTTATGTGAAGCTTACCTGTTATATCAGAACAGCGCGGGAAATTCCATCAACGCGCACTGCATTTATGAATAATATTTTTAGAATTTAGACAGAAGAACAATGAAAAACATTTTATCCAACCATATCCTTATCTCTAATTTCATTCTCTTTCTTTCGAGCTATTCATATTTCTGCACGCCCATCCACCCAGAGATATTGTCAACCCCCTCACTCACTCCCACCAAAGCGTGTAGTCTATCTCGTCGTCAGTGGCAACCTGTTGCCATAGTAATCCATCCTTACAGGTGTAAGTGAATACGAAAAAGCAAGGTGTGGTTCTGTTTCCTGATGAATAGATTAGCTTTGAAAGGCATACAAATATTTGGTCCTCCCAGGGTTAGATATTCATAATAAAATGTAAATTAAAAAAAATAATACAAGACTTTCATATTTTTATGTTTGATCCTATGGAGAGACTGAGAAATTGCACCAACACACACTTAGCCTATCTCAGTTTTGACTTACTTGCCTAAAGGTACAAAAATATCCAAAATGTACTTCCATTGTACTGCTGGTACATTTGAAGGTACATATGTGGATCATCATGTTTATTATTTAAGTACCTAATATTTGGAATATTAGCCTAAAGGCCTAATCATCACACTCTCAGCTGTTAATAGACAGGGAGTTACATTAACCCCTCGTACAGACAAACGTCTTCTCAATTTTATAGTCTGTAACGTCACAGCAACATGCTCCTGGAGAGTTGAAGAACACAACATTTCTAACTGCATCAAGCCACCCCATTTTTTTCACAATATGCCTCAAATCAGCAAATGTGAAGACAATTTACTGACAAATAAATGTTGTTTATGCAAGTGTCGGGTGTGAGGAAATTTCTGATGACCATGTCACTTCCCATACCGGTTGATTCTTAGTTAAAGTTCATCACCCCATAGTGCTCCCAAAAAAGTCAGCCATAGGCACAGTGACATTTTCTTACCTAGACTATGGTGCGCAGATTGACACGACAGTCTGAAAGAATTCCTGGCTTGGTTAATTACTCTTGCCAATTCCAAAGGGTTATGGCTTCTGCTACAGTTCTGAATTGGACATACGCGTAATCAAAAAGGTTGCACCTTCCTGTCCATTCCTGCCACAGATGACTTCATTCTCGCTGGATGGATGCCCTCATTCCAACGAATATAGATGGCTTCACAGAATTTATTTCTTTATTTGGCTACTGGCCACTGTACCTAATCATTAATAATTTGACAATTCCATGAAAAAAGAGAGGTTATATTAACTGCATTTGACCTACCTTTATTCAATCGATCTAAAGAAATCAAATTGGCATTCAGTGACCTTTTTTTGTCTCAATAGTACTTTTTTATTATTATTATTGTTACTGCTACATTAAAGGATATATTCTCAACATTTATGTTAGTGTATAGTGATTTGAAAATTAAGGACTCTCCTGGAGTTTTTTTAATGTATTTGTACAGAAGCATATCTGAGGTAAATTCCATTCAAATTCATTAATAAACAAATAATTCAAAAATTCAAAATAATTAATTTATTACATTATAAAATTTAAAAGAATAGAAATGACATTTTATGCAGAAAAAGTGTCATCGTAGGTACAACCATGTTACGTCTGGCCGGAAAGCAAATGGAATTTAGTTCAGTCCATGACTAGAAATTTACATTATTGTCATGTCCTGGCTCATCACCTGACATGCCAGTGAGACCCAATGCTTTTTCTCCCTTACCTGGTACAGAGCACTATTTAGGTTACTTCTTCCCTTGTGTAAGTTGTCGGTCATGGTTTTGGAATTAGTTCTCACTGTAATGTTTGTTTGAATTTCCTGTGTTGTAAATGTTTTTTTATTTGGGTAAAGTTTTCCATTGTCCTAGTACTTGTGTAAACGAATGCCTTTTATTTCTTATGGGATTCACATTCAACTGTAGGTCATAACAGAATTGCACAATCATAAAACAAAACATGGTAATAATAAAAAAAATATGAACTGACCCCCATGCAAAAGTCTGCATACCCTTAGTTCTTAATACTGTGTTTTGCCCCCTTTAGCATCAGTGACAGCGTGCAGTCTTTTGTAATATTTGTCCATGAGGCGTGAATTCTTGCAGGTAGTGTAGCTGCCCATTTGTCTTGGCAAATTGACTCCAGGTCATGCAAAGTCTTTGGTCATCTTACATAAACTGCACGTTTGTGGCGTCCCCAGAGTGGCTCAATGATATAAAGGTCATGATACAGTAAGCCTTGTTGAGTCTTCTCCAAACATAGTGCTTATGATTGTGCCCATACAGGTCTATTTTGCTCTTATCACACCAAATTACAGTGCCAGAAGCTGTGAGGCGTGTCAGGGTGTGGTCGGGCATAATGTAACGGAGCTTTTTTGTGGCATTGGTGCAGTGAAAGCTTCTTTCTGGTAACTCGACTATGCAGCTCTTTTTTTCAAGTATTGTCGTATTGTACTCCTAGAAACAACCACATCATCTTTTTCTAGAGCAACAGGTATTGCTCCTCAGGTTACCTTTGGATTTTTCTTTATATCCTGAACATTTCTTATGGCAGTTTAGGCTGAAATCTTTCTTGGTCTACCTGACAATGGCTGAATTTTCCACTTTTTAATAAGTGATTGAACAAGTACTGACTGGCATTTGCAATACTTTGGATATATCTTTACTGTATATCTTTTTCCATCTTTATGAAGTTCCATTTCCTTGTTACGCAGGTCTTTGGACAGTTATTTTCTGCTCCTCATAGCTCAGTATCTAGCCTGCTCAGTGCATCCATGTGAGAGCTAACAAACTCACTGACTATTCATACACAGGCACTAATTGCAATTGCATTGAGAAGCCACAGGTGTGGGAAATTCCCAGACCTGTAGATGCAATGGCTAGGACAAAATTCTAAACAGGGTCGGAACTTAGGAAGAAACCTACAAAAAAACAGGACTCTAAGGGCTGGCGAAAGTTTTTACCCCCTTTGCTATGACACTTGAATGACCTTTGTTGCAACCAGTTGTCTTAAGAAGTCACATCATTATATGACTGGAGTCCACCTGTGTCCAAAAAAAGGTGTTTCATGGTTTCAGATTAAATACTCCTCTCTCTGGGAGTTCCCACAGTTGGTTAGTACAATTCCTAAAATAAATTATATCACGAAGACAAAGGAAGAGTCAAAGCAAATCCTGAAACAAAAGCACGTTCTGGAATTTTTCTAGCCAGGATTGAAACATACACCTGTATGCCTAGGATGGTGTCGATCACCAATGTTATTTTGCAAATTCAATTCTTCTCCCAGTGCAAATAATGTTGTGCATCCTGCCGCTAAATCAGTTCACATCAATTTTAAAGACACTAGTGTTGTCACATCGGCGTTATAGATTATTTTAAAGCAGAATACACTGGCCTCTAACCTTGATTAAATGTAGAGACACCCAAGCCACCAAAATGTGTCACTGGAGTGACATAAGGCAAAGCAAAAAAATTCAAATACTGGTTCCCAAAATCCAGGCAGTGCTGGCAAATTGTATGTCTTTTGGACCCATAGCAACATTCAAACCACCGGCTCACACAAACACAATATTAACAATTTAGTTAAAAATAATTACAACCCTGTTTCCAAAAAAATTGTGACGCTGCATAAAATGTAAATAAAAACAGAATGCAATGATGTGCATATGATTTAATCTCTATATTCAATAGGAAATTGTACAAAGACAACATACCAGATGTTGAGACTGAGAAATGTTAAAATATAACAGGTCAGTAATATGACTGGTATTACAAGATCATTCCAGAGAGGATGAGTCTGTCAGAAGTGAGGATGGGGAGGGGTTCATCATTCTGTGAAAGACTTATTAATTAATTTAAGAATAATGTTTCTCAAAGTTAAATTGCAAAGAGTTTGGGGATCTCATCATCTATAGTGCATAATATGATTAAAAGATTTAGAGAATCCAGAGAAATATCTGTATGCAATGGAAAAGGCTCAAAAACCAATATTAGATGTCTGTGATCCTTGGACACTCAGGCGGCAGGGCATTAAAAACAGGCACGATTCTGTAGAAGAAAACTGCATGGGCTCAGGAACACTTCTGAAAATCATTATCTGTGAACACAGTACGTTGCCAAAAATGCCAGTTAAAACTCTGCTATGCAAAGAAAGATCCATGTATGAAAAAGATCGAGAACTGCGGCCGACTTTACTGGATTGAAGGTCATTTTAGATGGACTGAAGTTATGTGCAAAATTGTCCTGTGGTCTGACGATTCAATTGTTTTTATTATTTTGGGGAAACATGGACGCCGCATCCTCCAGACTAAAGAGGAGAGGGACCATCCATTTGGCTTCTTATCTGTGCTCAGTTCAAAAGCCATTATCTGTGATGGTATGGGGGATCATTAGTGGACATGGCATGGGTGACTTGCACATCTCATTAATGCTGAACAATACATACAGGTTTTGGAGCAACATACACTGCCATCCAGACAACGTCTTTTTCAAGGAAGGCCTTGTGTTTTTCAGCAAGATGATGCCAAACCACATTCTGCATGTATTACAACAGCATGGCTCTGGAGTAGAAGACCTGTCACCCATTGAAGACATCTAGTGCATTATGAAACGAAAAATATGACAAAGGAGACCCTGAAATGCTGAGCTGCTGAAATTCTACATCAGGCAAGAATGTGAATACATTTTACTTTCAAATATACAGCAATTGGTCTCCTCAAATCCCAAGTGCTTACAGTGTTTGTTGAAAGAAGAAGTAATGCAACAAAGCGATAAACATGCCCCTGTCCCAACTTTTTTTAAATGTGTTGCTGACGTCAAATTCAAAATGGGCATAGATTTTCCCAAAAACAATAAAATTATTTCAACATTTGATATATTGTCTTGGTACTACTGTCAATTAAATATAGAAATGATTTGCACATCATTGCATTGTTTTTATTTGAATTTTACGCAACATACAGGTGTAATGAATGCTTTCAGGTGTAAGGCTTTCAAGAGTATGGCTCAACATATTCTTATTGATTTTAAGTATCAAAATCAAGTAATATTGATTACCTGCATTTACGTAACATAGAAACAATCGTGAGGCTTTCAATGTGTGTCCTTGTAGCATTAATAAACTTGCACTTGTATAGTGCAATATGATTGTGAACATGTGATTTATTTGTCTAGGGAAGAAACACCAAGGAAACCTCTTGAATGTCAAAATAAATATATTGAGTGAAATAGGTCATATAAAGGACATCAAAAGACGTCACTGCTGAATTACAGTTGCCAGCATTTTATACCACAAGATGGCAGTACAATGTTATAAATATGATGTACAGCAACCAGCAAGAACCTTCAACAGTATAGCTTTTACAGTCAGACGCCATGCGTTTCTTTTATGCAGTTAAAGCTCTGAACAGTTTATTGACCATTGCGTAAACAAAGTAGGATGTTATAATAACCACATGCATAGTTTGCTTCTTTTAAAGTTTTACTCCCTGAAATTGACTTTGGTGCCTGGTAGTAATCCCAGCAAGTAGGCTACAGTACATGAAATTTGACAAGTGTTTATTTTCCTGAACTCAGGGAGAGTTGCGGTCTCTTGGTTCATGATAATACTACAGCAGTGCATGTCCACTAAACACACACACTTACTGTTTCCTACTCTCTCCTCGTCTCTCTAGTTTTGTTTCCCTTCCCTTTCTTCATTTCTGTCTGCCTCTCTCTTACTCTTACTCTTATTACAGATTGTCTACTATCCTTCTCTTTGACTTGAATTCACTACACACTGATCCTTAGTGTTTATGTTACTATAGTTACTTCTGTTTACAATGCAAATGACAGGGATCACAAGAATTTCTAAAGTGTTATATCTGTTTTTACCATGAATAATTGACTTTTGGATTGTCATAGAAGAATCCTATGATGGATCACATCATTCTAATGAACAAAACAGGCAGCAGATATATTTGGTGTGAAAAAGAAATTACTTTTAAAGGAAATGGCCAGCTTACAGACTGTATAATCACTGTAAGTGGATTTGGAATTTACTTAACATAGTAGATTCCCCTATGTGACATCTTTATTATGTGTTTTTGTACTTTGGGGGCAATTTGCCGCTTGTAATATCCATTGCAATATTGTATGGATGACAGATTCGAGATTATGAATATCTTAGTGAATGTTAGAATGTAATATTATAATAATACAAACTTCTCTATACCCTTACAGGAAAATATGGCAGTCAGAGTGCAGCACAACTGTAATACATTGCAAATACAGTGTCCAAAATCTTTTGTTGTACTGCAGTAGTTTTGAAGATTCTACTACGGTACAGCATTTATGCAATAACTGCAGCCATACGTTCACAGTTTTAATGGCAAACTTTGTGGTAAGGATTATCAACTGCCTCACAGCATGCATCATGGACAATGTTGCATGCAGCATGCATACATTTATTCTTAAAAAAAGTTGAAAATCAAAGGTTTCTTTAACAAGCCTTAGACAGTGTTTCTTGTCTGCATTTTCTTCATGTATACTTGATAGCTTTTCGCCTGGATTCTTCAGAATCCAGAAATAGCCTAGCTTCAACAGCTACTATGGAATTGTCTCCTTATTAGTTACCGGAAGTTAACTTGATGAAAAATCACAATTGAAAATGTTACATAGGCTCAGACTCAGCAAAATACATTTTTGTCTGATCTCATGTCAGCTGAAACTACTTAGAGTCCTTAGAGATTATACACATGCCTTTGCAGATGAGAAACATATATTTGACAAACCAGCATGAGTTTCAATTAGAAATCTTGAGACTGAGCCTACAGAAAGTTGTGCAACTACAGTTTGTCGACAAAGGAATGTCCGACAACTATTAAGAAGACTATTCTGTAGTTGCAGTTGGAGCTAGGTATGGTCCAAGTCGTTTAAAACAACAGAAAAATATGTTGCTGCCTGAAAAGAAAAACTGCATTTCTCAAACCGTCATTTTCTCAATCTTCCAAAGACCGTAATTATCCTTTGGCTGGGGTGCTGTGCAATTTTCAGTTTAAGCGAAAAATATAGTATGGTGGAGTGTTGGGGGGATGCTCTCTTGGGAGAATGGGGAAGAGGTTCTGAATCATTAGCTCTGTGTTAGTGTGGTGGTAGGGCACTAATTGAGTGTCTGGGTGAGCCATCTCTTGGTCAGCCTCTAAAAGTGCCACTGTCAGCACTACCTGGTGGCAGTCTAAAATTTAGGAAAATGAACCCCCACTTCAAGGCAGAAGTAATTACTCTAGTTTAATAGGATCAACTTTAAAGTACCAAGCTGATGGCTGTGGGCAGCACAAGAGGTCATGAGAGGCAGACCTAGGAAGCGTAGGGTGTGTTGAGTGAGGATGACTATACTGCTAAGCAATTTAATTTCACTTTACAAATACCTGAGGATTTGTAAGGATGTGGAAAAATTTACATCTTCACAATTTGTTTGATCTTGTTCATTTCAATAATGACTTTAGAATCCAGGTCACGCTGATTTTCTCAGAGACTGGAACAAAGTGCAGTGTTTGATTTCTACATCAGAATCTGATAATATTTCATTATTTCTTAACACTGAATCATCTCATATGGGTTGAGCATTCAGCTTTCAACAAGCTTTTTTACAGTACAATTGTTTAATTTAGATGAAAGACACTTGTTGACCTATTTGTGTCACAGATGAAAAAAAAAAATGTAAACAGGTGAAAAAGGCAAATATCACCTTCTGAGGTAAAGTGGGCACTTTTCTGTCAGATAAGCCCCCATGCTACTGAAGTTTAAAGAAAATGTCATTTTATGTGTATTGGAATGAGTCGAAAAGTAGGAAGTCATTTCTTACTTGTGAACAACTAAAAACATCACACAATTCTACTATCACTAGCAACAGTTCTTGTTCAACAGAGTTAGTTACCAGGTAAATGACATAGTCAGTGTGTTTCTATACCTTTCAGATCAGTGGTCTGGCCAAAGGGCTGCACATGCATGTTTTGCCTCATGGTGCAGCAAGTTTATCATTGCGAGAGTGAATAAACATTTGTATTCACAAATACACAGGTGCTTAGTTGTAAATCTTAACTTCTGGGATAATTGTGATAACTTCCTCACATAAGATCCATTTACTGGGCTCAGTTACCTACATGCAATGGTGGTAGGTTTACATCTGTAGAAAGTAAAAATTAATATCATCCAGGACCTAAATATAGAGTCATTAAATGCTCAATAACCCTGAAAAATTAAAATGCTATACAACAATTAGAATAAATGATATTAGACTCAAAATTGGTACAATGGTCTAAGGTACTAAGGCACCAAGCTGACCAATTAGATTCAAGCATTTAATACATTTGCTATATAAGACATTTTGCAGATGCTTTTATCAAAAGTGACCTATAGTGCTGAGTGAATATATGTCCCTAGTTTTCATGCAGGCTCTTTGTACAAAGCCTTAACCTTGCCACTAGCTGGAAGGTGGCCTGGAAGCCCTATTGGCAACGCAAATTGGCCAGCATGGCCTGTGGAGGAATTGTCAGCAGGGATTTCCCTTATCTCATCATCACCCTAGCAACTTGCTTAAGCGCCTGCAAAGCTAACAGTGAGTTTAAACTGCTTCCAATGAAAGTGATGAAACACATAATGAAGAACAGTGAAATGAGCGGGGGACTTTTGTTTGTGATGTGAGTATGAGGTGGGAAGTTAAGAGATTATTCAGCATTTGAGCAGATGGGGATACTGTATTTTCATGCACATTTTAGTTGGGCACCGTAAAAGAAAAGTGGCAGCAGTCCATACGTCAGCCATTAAGCAATTCTAATGCATTCTAATACTTTTTCAAGTACTTTATATACTTCCCATTTTGGGCTGGATGTACAGTACATTCAATTTTTCTTTATAATTTATAAGTAAAATCCCTATACTTCCGTTTGACATAAAGTTAGGTCCGAAAATATTTGAACACAATATTTGGACGCAATAATTGTCTTTGTTTTGGCCCTGTACACGACCAAAATAGATTTGAAATGAAACAACCAAGATTCAATAGAATTTTTGCTTTCATTCAAGGGGTTGAACAAAATATCATATGAAACATTTAGGAATTGAAAATAATTTCATACACAGTCCTGTTATTTCAAAGGCTCAAATGTAACTGGGCAAATTAACACAATCATAAATAATATTTTTCGTTTTTAATACTTTGTCAGGATTCCTTTGCAGGCTTGACTCTAATAATCTGGCAATGACTGCTCTGAAGCCTGGAAAGCATTCACTTCACTATGAGCCATTCCAAGACTTCTCCATACTTTTTTCTTCACTTTACTCTGGTTCAGATTGATCTTAGTTTCATCTGTCCAAAGAATGCAGTTCTGGAACTGGGCCAGCTATTTAGATGTTTTTTGGCAAATCAGGCCTTCCTATCCTTGAGGCTTATGAATGTTTCTCATCTTGTGGTGAACCCTCTCTATTTGCTTTTGTGAAGTTTTCTCTTTATAGTAGACTTGGATTATGATATGCTTACCTGCTCGATAGTGTTTTTCACTTGGCTGGATGAGGTGAAGCGGTTTTTCTTTACCATGGAATAGATCCTACAAACATCCACCACTGCTTTCTTTGATGGTATTCCGCTTTTTTGTGTTGCAGTGCATTCTTTTTTTCTCAGAATGTACAAAACTGTTGATTTGGCCACTCCTAATGTTCCTACCATCTCTCTTATGGATTTTTGCCACCTGAGGATGGCCTGTTACACTTGCATTGAGAGCTCCTTTGACCACATGTTGTGGGTTCACAGCAACTGCTTCCAAATGCGAATGCCACACTTGCAGTCAACTCCAGATCTTTTACCTGCTTAATTGATGAAGAAATTACAAAGCAATTGCTCGTAGTTTATGAATCAATTGTCCAATTACTTTTGGTCCCTTGAAAAAGAAGAGACTACATAATTTGGATGGGAATACCCTCAAATTACAGCTGAGAGACTGCCCTTTAAGCTCATATTCATTATTTAACTGCAACGTGAATATATTGCTCAGGAAGAAATAAAAAGACCACTGCACCTATTTCTTTCCTTTCCAAAAATGTCCAAAAGAAAGGTTTTGAGTGAGACACAGAAAGGTTAATATTAAGAGACCACTGCAAATGGAATGCTTCTTTTCTCCCCTCAAAACATTCCTTTTTACCTTTTATGAAAAGGAAAGACAATTGTGCAGTGGTCTCTTAATTTTTTTCAGGGCTGATTTCTGGTAAACAACCAAAATAACAAAACTTGTGTAAATGTCCAATCATTTCCGGACGTAACGGTAGAATTCTGACCCATTATGGCTGGACAGTGGCTTTTTTACAACTAGTGGCTGGACTGCATATGTGGCTTTTTCAAAATGCTGAAATGTATCTTTAAGTGCCGGTCCAATTCACATAAGCTGCCCTTTCTGCCCTTGATTTAGTGTGAAGGTTGATATCACCCACAATTTAATGCAAACTGTTGTCATGTCTCTAATGCCTGTGGCCCTGAAGTGTCAAATGCAATCAACTTACAGATTTTTGAGAATTAGCTAGATGCTAGCCAAGACTTGATCATCATCCTCCCTAGCTTGGATAAATCATTGCAAATGGACTCAGATGTGTCACGGTGTGAAGTAGGCAGAACACAAGATGAAGAGTGATGATGCAAAAACATTCCTT
>JACXGJ010005438.1:0-24971 GCA_016801105.1 Esox niger
GTGTGTGTGTGTGTGTGTGTGTGTGTGTGTGTGTGTGTGGAGGGAGTGTTGGGTCTAGTGTGTGCATGAAGACATGTTTAACTTGTGGTTTGTGGGTAGAAGCTCTACATGATGCTGTCTGTGCTAGACATGTTGTCCTGGCTGTTAATGCTGTGCCAACCACATGGTAGTATAGACACCAGTCTGACTTGGGTTGGTGGAGGTTTCCACTCTTTGTAGGGATCCTCTGAGAACACAGAATCTTTTCGAGGTATTTTGGGGAAACTGAGGGACCGTGTCAAATCAGACACTAATGCGTCGTCTTCTCAGGTGTGTATTTATTTTTCCGTCATGTGTAGACCGAAGGCTCTCAACCAGCTCCACTCCAGTCTCTTCGACATGGATGGGTCATGGTGGTCACTCCATTCCCAGCAATCCGTGGTCAGTTGCCTTGCCTTGATGGCGTTGGGCGATAGATCTTTGCCCCGGCGCCTTTGGGGTTTCCGGCCGGGGTGTCTGTATAAGCACGAGCAGCGAGGGCTGATGTCTAAAATACATTGGATTGATTGACATACCTCTAAGGGGCCTACGTGTTGAAGGTCTGTTTGGCAAACGTGTTGTTGCGTGCCCTGACCACCTGTTGACCGAACGTCCAAAGGTCCAGGGTCAATTTGTCCCAGGGTCCTGTGATCAGCTTGTAGGCTACAATGGTGTGGAATGGTGAGCTGCAGATGTGGAATATTCTCAAATAGGTGATCATCTTGTCTATGTGGTAGAAGGACATTTTTGGGCTGGTATGCGACTTTGATTGTGTCCAAAGTGTCCTGGACAATGTTGTTGATGTGAGCCATGACCAGCCTTTCAAAGCATTTAAATGCTACGCGTGAGTGACTTGTCCGTTTAGATTTGTTTTCGTATTTGGCATGATTTAACATTGAATTGACTATTGTGCATTGCACACAAACGGTAAATAAACAGGCATAGTTGAGGTCAGTTTAGTTCTGGTCTTATCAAGTCACAAGTTCAGACATTACAAATGTCCACAGTTTCCTTTAAAAAAATCTTATGAATATAAGATGCCTTGTCCTCCACACACTCAGGGGGAGGTACGCTGTAACAATATGTTGGTGAGCAGGGCAATGGCGAAACCAGAAAAAATGTATATGAATATATTATAGCAGACACACCTGCGGTGGCGAGTGGGGTGGCAAGAAATCTTTGCCACCCCGCTCGCCACCCCAGGTGTGTCTGCTCTAATAGATTCATATTTTATTTTATTGAATAGTATTATAATTGTTCTACTTTCGTTTTTAATTTCTATGATAACCTGTTCCAATATCACTGAGTGCCTCCTTCCCCCGTAAAATGGTTGAGTCCCAGAGTCCGCCTGCTCCTGTCACCATGCTGCTTTCCCCCCCTTCCAGTGAAAACACTGTGCAACGGAGAAGTCAGAATCACACTAGTCTAGCCTAACAGTAATGAAAAAAGGTACTGCTGCACATAGTTACTAAACATATGATACAAAATGTAGTCTTATAATTTTGCATTAGCAGCAGCCATTTTATATAGTTTGCCAGCTATCAAATTTGTAGATAGTTGCTTGTCATCATTGCCATGTAATTCTTGTCCTGAAAGACAGCAAAGGGGCATTGAACATGATTGCTGTAGCTTGCTATGGATAAGTAAATGGTTAATTTCATTTGTGGATAAAGTTAAGGTTAATTTACAATAATTCAAAATTAGACATCTATATAACATCAACAAAGTGTGATGTGGTTGTATGTGATTAACAGATGTACTTTTTTTGTATATTAAATTGCTACTCTGTAACCTCAAAAGCCTATATTTAATTTTATGTATTCATTTTCAGGATGTATTGACTTAATATAAACAATGTGTCCAAGTAAAATAACTTTCCCTCAGTTTGTAAGTTGCATAAATAATGCTTAGCGAACTTCCAACACTTTTTTGCAGATTTTGCTAATGACTCGTACCAAACTTTGAACACATAAACATCAAAGTGTGGACCACATTGTCATAAGTCTGGTGTGAGGACAGATAGGCAGAGGCAAAACGGTCGTGGTAGGAATAATCCATAGTTTAATGGTGAAGGTACAGAAGAAACAAACAAACTTAAAGCAGACTAGATGACTGGGCATAGCCTTCGGCTGCTAACCAAAATGAACCACACCATGTGCTCAAACAGTCACCTTAAACAGGTTCCCCAATTGGAGGCAATACCCAACACCTGCCTCCAATTGGGGAGACCCAAGTGCATAGAGGCACCTCTATTGGCCACGTCCTGACTATGGCCCCAGCCAGTGCGAAGATTGCTAGGGGCATAGTCAGGACGTGACACACGTGTGATATTTATTAGCAAGACATTCAACTGTCCATTTTCAGTAACTGGATTTCTATAAATAAAATGGACATATGCCACCCTTGAATGTCAATTTGCCACCATTCTGCCACATAATGTAAAATTTTCTAGTAATGCCACTGGATGAGAATCTTGCTTGTGTTTTGTGCTGTCATTGACGTGTCACCGTGCAATGTCATACCATTCCACAGTGGTCAGGGTTTGAGGGTCAGTAAGCTCAAGAGAAGAACCAGTGGCTAGGCAGGCAAGAGGTGTTCTGGATGCCTACAGAGCACAGACGTCAAGGGATGGGGGACGACTGGGGAGCAGTTTAAAGGTGTGAGGTTCTTTGGGGAGGAGGGAGGGGGGCATATGTTCTGAAAGGTGACCTGGGTGCTGGCAGGGCCAGGTGGGCTGCAATGTGCTGTTATGTGTGCGATCATTGCCTGCCGTGGCCCTGCTACCACCTGGCCTACACTATATGCAAGCCTATTTATAGCTCAGTGTGGGAAAAGGACGGCCCCAGCCGCGTGAGCCCGGTTCTGCAAGGTTTATTTCCTCAAGTCATATTAATGACCTGGAGACTCAAAGACATTAAAACATGGAACAAGCTCTGAGTGGCTAGCAGTGGTAGGTCTGTCTGCCGCAGGGTCAAGGTCTGTCTGCAGGGTGGACATCTGACTAGTGCATATTAATTTGGACTAATATAGGGAGTCCTGATGTCAATACTAGGATCTCTGTAATACACCATAACAAAGGCATGTGTATGTTGGAATCATGTTATATGATATATGGGCTGGAATGGGAGTTCATGGTGCTAGCTTCCTCCCCTGGGGTCTTATTCCCTGTATCTCTAGCCTCAGGGGATTCTGAGGTCAAACTACTTTGCCATAGACCCTGGCCTTTTAACCACACTGACTGACACCGGCCTGACAGAGTAAATTAAACTGAAATTGAAAAAAGAAAACTGTACAAAGAAGTCCTTATACTGTAAGTGTGACTTTCTTCTGTACCTATCAGTGATGAATGTTTATCAGTCTGGTGCAAGTGAGATGAAAGCCCTGGTGTGTATGCGTGCGTGTGTTTGTGTGTGACGGGCTGACACACCGAGATAGTGTGAGTGAGTCTGGCATTTCTCCAGACAAGGGTTAATTAAATCATAAATTCATGAGCTGTAAGGGGACTGGCATGACCGGTATTCACACCTCACCATTCTCACTCAGAGCAGAGGCCAGAGATCCAGATAGGACACTATTAATAAACACTGATGCTGCATCACCATCTCAAGACCAGATCCATGGGTCTCCACAGACAGGTGAATCTCACATGTAAAGGATCTGTATCTTGATGTAACCAACTTAATGAAGGCAGTGACAGAAGACATAATGTCAGACCCATTGAGAGATAGCGTACATTTTCTATTTCTGTCATCAGATCTGTGACTTTTGCCATACATTTTTCTATTGTGAAATATTAATGGCAAAAAACGCAACATCACACATCTAAGTCCATGCCCTGGGAAGACGAGCTGCTGCCAGCTTACAGGGATCCTAATAAAGTCTTGAATTCTACCCGCATGTGACCGCGGTGGGAATAAACCCGTTGTAAAGCAATGGTAACCAAATGGTTTTATTATGGCGCAAACGCTGGCTTGTTGTATATACACACTCATTAAGGTGGTTGTGGATGTACAGCAGGCCTGTGATGGGGTGATAATATGGGGGAAGCAGGCCCACACAACAGCCCTGCTCCACGCTACACTGTGGTCCTCTGTGAGAAGAGGACAGTTCCCAGGCCCCGGTGTGTACGTTGGGGGGGGAGGTAATAACTCACACGGTCCCCCTGACTTCCTCTTTCGGCCCTTGCTTTTACGACCCTGTCCACTGCCGTACAGCTGCTGGATGGCAGGGAGTTGGATGGGATTGGAGCGTGAGAGAAGAGGAACAGGAAAGGTGCAGGGAAGCACCAGGGCAGCTGGGAGAAGAGACACCCACCGGGACCGTGAGGCTCATTGTAATTCATATTGTGCAACCGTGATCAAGGGAAAGCTGGAAGCATCATGACATTATCTATAACAGTGCAGAAAATTGTATTTCTCTGGTACAGTAAATGTGCTTATTTCTGCGACATATAAGCTACAATGGAAGGGCGTTGCATGACTGGCACTGATTTTGATACTATGCACGTTCATATAAAACCTTTTAACTG
Organism: Esox niger; assembly: GCA_016801105.1. Taxonomy (NCBI): domain Eukaryota; kingdom Metazoa; phylum Chordata; class Actinopteri; order Esociformes; family Esocidae; genus Esox; species Esox niger. The sequence continues at coordinate 4,547 of JACXGJ010005438.1, forward strand.
ACGGAAATTCACATTATATATGTGAATATATAATGTGAATTATATATATTATATACTAAATAAGCGTGCTTTATGAGCTTTGAACTCAGACTTACATGTTCCCCCTCAGCTATCCAGTACTCTTCTCACATGTTTGGATTGTTTTTCCATGGCATTTATCGTCCCTTGGAAACAAAGGGAGACCGGTAAAGAGATGAAGTGTGGAGACGGGCGTTTAGAACTCTGGTGAGGAGCCGTGTAAGTGCATGGAGTGTCACCACTGGACTGAAGCTCTGCACGTGTATATGCTTTTCAATGTTAAGGGCTTGCAGGAGGCCCAAGGGGCTGAGTGTATGTATTTGTATGCAGGTTTTTTGCAGTCAACATTACTTTATGAAATAACAATATAATTCACAATTATATCTATGTCTCTGAGGTGAAAGCATATGCAATGTCTTATGCACGTGTGTGTGTGTGTGTGTGTGTGTGTGTGTGTGTGTGCGCGCAAGCTCTGTGAGTGTCCGTCTGCGTATGTGTATATATAATCAGTTTATGGTGTGTTTAGTGCGTGTGCAGTTTTCCTGACCCCTGATCACACAAAGTATTTTAATCCAATCAGCTTCGTTTTCACATGACTGTCACGCACCCTTGCTGCCATGGTAACATACGGAGAGAGAAAGGAGGGACATTGCTCTCTCAACTCCTGTGGTCTTTTTATCTGTCTGAAATTTTCACTCTCCGAAAGTCAGAACTGTACAGCCATTGGCAGGAATATACAACCCTGATTCCAAAAGAGTTGGAATACTGCATAAAATTTATATGAAAACAGAATGCAATGATGTGAAATCATTTAAACTCAAATGTTGAAATGGAGACATTTTAATAATTCTCGAAAAATATATGCCCACTTTGAATTGGATGCCAGCAACATATTTCCAAAAAGTTGGGACAAAGACAACAAAAGACAGTGTTGCCTCTGTACTAGTGTAGTACTAAAAAAGAGTGGTTCTAAAAAACTCACGCAGCTAATTAATTTAATTGGGAACAGGTCAGTAACATGATGGGGTACTAAAAGTTAATTCCAAAGAGGATGGGTCTGTCAGAATTGAGGATGGGCAGGCGTTCATCACTCTGTGAAAGACTGCTGCTATGGCACTTCTTTCCATAACACTGCTCTGGAAAATAGTAAACCAAGTTTCTCAATGTTAAATTGCAAGCAGATTGGAGATCCCATCTGTGGTACATAACATAATTAGAGAAATCGCTGTATGCAAGGGACAAGGCCAAAAACTAGTACTGTGGATAGCTGTGATCTTCAGGCCCTCAGGTGGCACTGAATTAAAAACAGACACGATTCGGTAGTGGATATAACTGCATCAGCTCAGGAACACCATTGTCTTTGAACACAGTACATTGCTGCATCCATAAATGCAAGTTAAAACTCTACCATACAAAGAAACCACACATAAACAAGATCTAGTAATGCCACCTTCTCTTGGCGCAAGCTCATTTAAAATGGACTGAGGTGAGGTGGAAAACTGTCCTCCGGTGTGACAAATCAAAATTTTAAATTATTTTTGGGAATCACAGTTGCAGTGTCCTCCAGACTAAAGAGGAGAGGGACCATCTGGCTTGTAATCAATGCTCAGTTCAAAATCCAACCTCCGAGTATTCTTCATTTTTAAAACATGTTGCTGGTATCAAATAAAAAATGGAAACGTATTTTTCCAAAAACAATAACATTTCTCTGTTTTGATATGTCTGTCTTTGTACTATTTTCAATTAAATACAGGGAGGAATGATTTGCACATCATTTTGCATTCCGTTTTTATTTGGATTTTACGCAGCATCCCAACTTTTTTGGAAAAAGGGTTGTACAGCCAGAGTCAGGCCAATGCAACCATAGTCAAGTCAATTTTACTTACAAACTAGACTATACAGCCATAGTCAGGACTATAGAGCCAAGCCATATGATTAATGTTTATGTTACATAGCAGTAGTAAGTGTGAGGTAAAGGTCTTACATAAATCACCACATACATATGTTTGTTTCCATGTTACACTTGAATAATTTATAGGACTTATGTTATGTGGAAACAATAGATGTGACAGGGGCAGTGAGAGATATTCCAGAGAGATTTTCCAGTGTGACATGATTGCCGACTTGCAACACAAGATCATGAGGGCCTTGAAATTTGCAAAGAGCAGAGGTGCAAGGAAGAATTGCTGAAGTTGCAAGATGCTGAAAGATAAATGAAAAATCTACATTCAACAGGAAATTCAGGTCACTAATCATTTTCTCTCTAGTGACCAAGTACATGTCAAAGACAGAACAAGGGAGCTGTTTATGTTAACAACCAGCTTCTGGCTTTAAGTAAAAATAGTTTTGCAGAGTTAGTTGTTTTCTGACCTTGCGACAGATAGAAGGCTAACTCTGTAAGATGGTATAACAGTATACGAAGCTTTTCAGCACACAGAAACTATCACCAACCAAGTTACACTAAATTGGCCCAAGTAAAGCTAAACTGGACTTGGCTTTTGGGCACGTTTATTCTAACAAAAATAACTATTCTGGGTTCACTAGGGCAAATTACTTGGATTCTAATAACTATTCAACAATTTACTTATACCAAACGTACTAGTCAGTATCTTAATGTTACTAGCCAGTATTAAATAAATACTAGCAATGGTTCAGTAAAGACTAGTCCTTAAAAAAATCTGAAAATGTGGTCAAAAGCAAGTACAACCTCTGCTGGAATGAGATACTTCAAAAACGGCCTAACTTCATAGGTCAGCATGATTCACGTAGCTCCACGACCTAATATGAACACAAACATCTGTACCTGGACCAATACCGGCACAATCAGCAGCACAGGGAACAGAACAAGCACCAGAACCTTCTTCGACACTTGATAACCTTGACTAAAAACTCAGACAAAACCTACAAATTCCCCCCCCCAGACCAGAAATCCCTCAGTCTGTAAGAAACTTCCAGAAACCTCCCCTTCAGACTCAGGACCCCCAACATGACCTCCCCTGGATTACATTCAACCACACTCTTGTGATGGTGCGAGTAAAGAGTGCGTAAATGAGGCAAAAATGAAAAAGAAACGATCATATATCCAAATGTCTTTTTAAATGTTTTTTGGGGTTTTGATAATCATAGAAAGTGCACTTACATGATCATAAACATATGAACGATAATCTGAGGTGCAGTGGGTGAACAACAGAATATAAACCCAACTAAACGGTGACTGGAAACAGGTGCGTCCTCGGGATGCGCTGCTGCCATCACTCTCCTGCTGGGTGGTTTGTACACCGGTGAGGTGGAGCACCGGAGAGGAAGGGGAGCCATGGTGCCACACGGAGCCGACATTCCAACACTACACAACGTGAAGAAAATTAGTGCTATTCATTTCCTACCCAATCCGACACCAGAGCGAATCAGAAGAAACCCTAATTTTCGCCGATCCCAGCTGAAGATAAAGATAAGAAAACCAGCAGAAACCACCCAAAATCCCACAGCAACCAGCAACCCCCAAAAACCGATGATCACAAGAAACTTGCAGACCACTACAAGAACCAACAACTACAAAAAGAACAACTGATTACCGGCACAGGACCTCAATTCCACCCACCAAAACTCCCATCTACACCCGAGAAATGGTCACCATAAAATCAAATACCCAAGTTTCAGATACCGGGGCAACAGTAAGTGGGTCAGTGGGAGCTAGCAGACAAAGATGAGACAGGCATAATGTGAGCAAGCAATGTTAAAGACAAATAGAACAGTCAAAAAGTGTTAGGGAGGGAGCCGCGAGTGAGCCTAAGCGCACGACACCAGACACGATCAGGTATTTTAATGGAGACAGGAGTGGAAGGACTGAGGCAGGGCCGGAGGGGTGAGGACAGGGCAGGCAGGGCGAGGCAGACAGGGCAGCGGGTAGGCCGAGAAGGTGGGCTGGCAGGCAGGCAGGAGCATGTGTTGGAGGGCCGGGTAAGGAGGATCTTGGAACAGAGGAAAAACAAGGTTAGCAGGGAGAAACAACTGAAATAGGTCTACTCAAGTCAGGGTCGCCGTTGCCTTTGCCGTTGCCGTTACCGCCAAGTAGTGTATAACAACGATCTAGCGCCGGGCGGACGGAAACCAGGGTATTTGAAGGCAGGCTGATGAGGGAATGAATCACAGTTGTGGAGACTTGAGGGGTAGTGGAGGAACTGGATTGCAGGAGTCCGGATCCGGCGCCTAAAATTAAATGGACAGACCTGGGAGAGGAAGAGTCTGGCCAGGGCTAAGAGGAGGCGGATGTGGAGGGCGTGACATAAAGGACCACTATATTGCAAGGATGGCCACTACACACTCCCCCACCACCAGGAATCTCAAACACCACAGGGGTAAAGCCAGAACAGACTTATATCCAAAATGGCTGTAGGAGCAGAAAGAACAACATATGTTTTGGTGATGAAAGGAAGCACAAACATCTGGCATTTTACTTCTGTTTTCTCCACCACATTTCCACAGATGGCTGCATTGGCCCCCCAGGGCTTCAGACTACCGGGGACCAATACCTCCAAGAGAGGGAAACCAGTTGGGCCAACATCGCCACAGAACAGGCTGTAAGACAATGGGAGCTACACAAGACCACACCTCCGCAACTCACTTTCAGCTAGCCAGTTACTGATTTCAGCCACTGAAGATCCGCCCCGGCTTTGCTTAGAATTAATCTCCACCCTCCCCGCTTCCCGTCGCTTTCCTTTCATTATAAATGACTAGGAGTTGGTGTATCAATCAGGACATTACAGTGTTATTGTTTCTCTGTCTCAGAAATCAACAGTTCAGACATCCACTAAGCAGCATTGCAAATAAAAACGTGTCAAAATATGGAGAGTCTATAGTATTGGTCGTAGAATGCAGTGGTTTCACATGTAGAGGGTAACAGAGAAAAGGGCTTTGTTGCATTCCTCAACTTTCTGAGGAATCTGACTGATGAGTATGTCCTAACACACAACTCCTAAACACCCTCAACTGCATTCCTGATCCAGGAACACATTTTTCATGTACTTAGACATCACATTTAATGGAATAAGCTCAGACCAAAATAACACAGTACAGTAATGGCAATGGCATCTGGGGTATCCTTAACCTCTTTAACACCAACACTTTTTTTATCCCACCAATGGAGAGTGATCCAACCTTTTATGAAGGATAATGTGAAAAGTAATGCGTTATGTGGGGAATAGGGTGCCATAGAGACAACACTTTTCTGAGATACTGACTAAAAATGTTTGTTGACCACAGCTGACGTTTGAGCAGCTTTCCGTGCTGTGCCTGAAGATGAGAAAAATCCAGACCCCCAGTGTTCTGTCAGACACCTTAGGAGACAGGGCTGCTGGCATGTGATATTAAGTGCTGGTGCAAGAAGATGTCAGGAAATGGCAGTCCTGTGTGTCACTCAAGACCCCCTGGGAATTCCACGTCACTGTGCAAAACACCTAAGAGGTCAGTCATGCTTGTTCATCAACTTCTTTGACATGCATAGACAACATGCTTACTAACTATTTCAATGAACACTTAATTAACTTTTTTCTGGTTAAAATGTTTGCCCCTGGTGGGTCTTGGTGTGAATCATATTAACTGGTTAATCCATGAACATAAACACTATCTAGCCATCCAGAAGTAAAAAAATGCAATTATATTTATTGTTTCCTTTATATCATTTAATTGCAATTACATTAGACAGAACAATAACTTAATCAGTATAACTTATGTAAACAGTACTCACTATTCAATAAAGGTAGAATACAATTATTTCTGTCAACTCTCAAGTCACTGCATGCAAGTCTGAGTCAAGTTTTTAAAGGACTACAAGCTACGGTTATAAACAATTAGTCCAAAGCAAGTCAGAGTCAAGTTTTTAAAGGACTATAGGCTACAGTTATAGAAAATGTGTCCAAAGCAAGTCCGAGTCATGTCTTTTAAGCACTATAGGCTACGGTTATAAACAGTACAAAGCAAGTCTGTTCAACTTAATTAAGCAGCACTTTTTGGGGATGACTATTTCATATAAAATTGTCTTACTATTATACATAGGTTAGCTATGCTCTAACAGCTCTTTGTGTTCCGTATGGTTATATGTGTTTGCCACTAATTAGTGGCAAAGATTAGAAACAGGCCCAATTCTTGATCATCAGGCTTCTCACTGAATGTAAAAAATATTTGTCGCCAAATGTTATTAGGAATGGAACAGATGCACCATCGCTAACGCTACCTAGGTGACTTTTTCAGTCCAACAGATTAATAGGCCTAACCTTAGGCTAGAGCTGGTCTCACTCTAAGAGAAACTGTAGTCCATCCGATGAACCACTGCCAACATGAGAACCTTCCACAGCGAATCACGCACCTCAACTTCCTTGGCATCCTTAATACCCACTATACACTTTTGTCCCTCCTATGTGTTGGGTCATACGGTTATTCCCTGACATGTTCCTTGCTAGATCGGACAGCCACACCATTTTAAGTCATTTCTTTCAAGTCACTTTTTCCATGTAACTGGTGACTTAGACAAGTAGAACACAATAAAATAGGTAGGAAGGCATTGGATAATGAATTAAAATGTTCTCAGAGTAAATAGCCTTTAGTTTAATGCTTCTCTACGCCACAATCACCAGAACAAATACATGTTTTATGTTATTTGCATTAAAGTCAACCCCAAAATGGTGTTAGCTGTTTAGAGGTGGTTTGGTGAACCACATTGGGTATTCATTTGGGTCTTATTCACCAGGCCATTAGTGATGTTTGTGTGTTTATTAAATATCTATGTCCCATTCCTCATTGACATGGCCCGAAAGGTTATGTACACCTATAATCTAAAGGCACAGCCAGAAGATGACTTGCCACCCATCAGAGTGGTTTCTCTCTAGGTTTCTTCCTAATTTTAGACCCTACTAGAGTTTCTCCAGGCCGCTGTGCATTTATTGTTTGTGCTTGCTCTTTGGGGTTTCAGGCTTAGTGTCCATAAAAGCCCTTTGTGGCAACTGCTGATGTAAAAAGGGCTTGATTTTGATTGCAGTGTACCTGCAATGTTGAGACTTATCACAGAGCCTCTGAAGGATTAACAAGGTCTTTGGTATAACGAAGGATAGCTGGGGAAACAATTTAGGAAAGGACCACTTTAACCCTGCTTCAGCCAGCTTCTCACAGCTGTCTTGTCCTATTGTGAGGTAGTTGATTAACCAATTCAACCCTGGCTTCTCTGTTGCAATCTAGACCAGCTCAAGGAAACGTGTGAATTCTGATGGATTACAAGCAAGCAGGGAGATGGCATATCCTAGACCAAAACTACAGACACTAATAAATGGGTTTGATTGACAGGCCGAACCTAGGAATGAGAGAAGGTCATGTGGTCTGATGAGACAAAAATTGAGCTTTTTGGTCTAAACTCCACTCGCCGTGTTTGGAGGAAGAAGAAGGATGAGTACAACCCCAAGAAAACCATCCCAACCGTGAAGCATGGAGGTGGAAACATCATTCTTTGGGGATGCTTTTCTGCAAAGGGGACAGGACGACTGCACCGTATTGAGGGGAGGATGGACGTGGCCATGTATCGCAAGATACATGGTCTTCCCTCAGTAGGATCATTGAAGATGGGTCGTGGCCGGGTCTTCCAGCATGACAACGACCCGAAACACAGCCAGGGCAACTAAGGAGTGGCTCTGTAAGAAGCATCTCAAGGTCCTGGAGTGGCCTAGCCAATTGAAATCTCTGTAGGGAGCTGAAAGTCCGTATTGCCCAGCGACAGCCCCGTAACCTGAAGGATCTGGAGAAGGTCTGTATGGAGGAGTGGGCCAAAATCCCTGCTGCAGTGTGTGCAAACCTGGTCAAAAACTACAGCACACATATGATCTCTGTAATTGCAAACAAATGTTTCTGTACCAAATATTAAGTTCTGATTTTCTGATGTATCAAATACTTATGTAATGCAATAAAATGAAAATTAATTATTTAAATATCATACAATGTGATTTTCTGGATTTTTGTTTTAGATTCCGTCTCTCACAGTTGAAGTGTACCTATGGTAAAACTTACAGACCTCTACATGCTTTGTAAGTAGGAGAACCTGTAAAATCAGCAGTGTATCAAATATTTGTTCACCCCACTGTAGGCTGACAACATCAATGTAATATACATAGACTACATCATTGTGACTATAAAGTTGACTGTAGGCTGTGTATTATCAGTTGAAAGTCCCATCAATATCTGATGTGTCCTTCCTGTTAAGACTACAGTCTCACAAACAGAAAAAAAATCTAATATGCAAAGATCTAAACCGTCAAGAGACAAATGAGTGGCACATCAGAAATGGCCTGTGTGAAATGAAGCCTTTGTCACTACAAGGTCAGCCGTACACACATTCCTTGAATATGACTAAGAAGAGGTGAAGAGGTTAGCCTGTGCCCTGTGGTTAGCTCTGCATGCTACTGACGATACTTACTGCTGCTTCTCATTTCTGCTATGCCCACTTCCTGTTCCACTACTATGTCAGCAGAAACAGGCTAAAACGCTAAATGTATGTAGCGCATTTACTGTTTTTTCTACCGTAGTAGCAGTAGTCCATATTTTTACTACCCGATGATTTCTTGCAGATGTCTTTGCCGCAACAGAGGTTCAAATTGCAAAACTTTTATTTGCATAAATTACAATCGTAGGGCACCAGCTGCTGGTTGTGATAGGTATAGCTGGACAACTTGATTCACTTTTATTTGAACCAGGAGGCCTACCAGTAGCCGGTCCTTTAAAACAAATACTGTTTTGAAAACAGAGGTGTAGTCACCTCAATCTCTCAGGCAATTAGAGGTTGTGACTTTGACATGATAGATGTGTTGAAAGTTCCTTGCAAAGTTCTACAGCTGCATGTTCAAGTCCATTTGGTCTGGCTGCATCACCACCTGGTATGACAACATAACCACCGATGACTACATAGAACCAGAGAGGGTGGTGTGGTTGACCCAGCACATCACTGGGGCCAGGGGTAGAATTGAGAGGGAGCCAGCAGGAGCGGAGCTCCTGCACATATGGTCAGAATAAGACCTAGGGAGAACTGAGCTCCTGTACTTGCAATGGCAAGCAGTTTAACATTTTAGATACATCTGGAAAGTAGAAAGTAAGGCTCCCCACTTCATAAATGCCAATTTAACCCCTGACTGGGGCCAAGCTCATGCCCTCCAAGACTTCTATACAGGCGATGCTAGAGAATCGTCAGACTCCAGCCACCTAAGCCACGGACTGTTCACTCTGCTTCCAGATTTGCTGCTGCTATTTGCCCTATTTAATATTTTCAGTACACTGCACATTCTGCATTACAATGTAATGTACCTTTCCAGGTGTATTTCCAGGTGTATTTGAATACTTTTTTCATATTATTACTTCTAATTGAACTTTTGAGAAAGTGCCTGTAAGTTGACATTTCACTGAAAAAGACACACCCACATTGGGCTGGTGACAAATAAAATAAAATTTAATGTGGACTGTGTCCAAAGTTCATGAAAAAGCTCAACACCATGCAGGACTGTTTCTATAAGTACTGTTAAGTTATTAAGTAGAAATCAGAGATTTTTGTGCAAATCACTTTATTAAGAGCAGATTAAACAGTTATACTGAAATAAAGCTTTGAGGTATGAGGGTGATTTTACTCAGATTGTGAACATGTGAACACCATTTTTACAACCAGCTATCTGGTAGTCTACTTCTAGATACTTTCCTCTTTTTATATGTTGATGATGACAGATCTTACAGTTAGTGATGTATTTAAAGGGCAGTAATCATGTTTTCAGCATTCCTACAAATGAACCTTTCCCCATTTTTCATTAAAATGTAATTGAATGTTCCAGATACATTTACTGAAGTTCTGATGTGATTTATCAAAAGATCAATAAGCTGAACACAGTTTATATCAGAATAGGGCTATTTAAACACAGCCTTAGTCTCATGTTGACGTTTTTAAATACAAATACTTGAGTAAGACTTTATTTAAACAGTAATCCCAATTCTGACCGACAGTATGTTCCACATACATTTTTTATAAAGGGCCCCACTATACACAAACAGATGTTGAACTGTCAAGATGTTAAACTGGTCCACATATGTGGAGATGAAAAATGATAAATAACTTATGTAGTGTGATTAGTCACCTCAGCATAGCAGAGATGTTCAGTTCACTTGACCAATTGATATGTATGTTGTATAACTATTTGTACTGAACATGTTTTCACAGAACATTCTACAACACTTCGATGGACACAATGCTGTTTGGTCAGTGTGGCAGGGTGTGACTTGAATTAATGAGTGGTGTGTTTAAGAAGCCATGAGTTTTCTAACCCACATCCCAAGGCTTTCCATCAACTTGTTGGTCAGTACAGCCTCGTTTCATTCATCTTAGTGCGTCGATTTTGTCATATCTTTTGGATAGTTATGTAAAATAATTGTAAAGGCATTGTAAGATATGTGAATCGCCAGCAAAGCTTGTGCAAAGGAAAATGTTTGATGAGATTAGCTGATACCTGAATAGCCTTTCCAGGCTTTGTTAGATTTTTCTGGTGTCACCCATCACTGATCAGAGGAACACACCTAATTATTGTATTGCATGCATGAACGCAGCTGAAATAAGCAAAGCTTAACAGCATGTTGTCAACCTCCTTTAGTCAATTAGTTTCAATCAGCTTGTGTGCAACCATTAAGTTTTATTTTTTGTAGACTAATTTGCTGTTTTTTGCCTTGCCTCATTGCAGGAACTCCCTGCAGTCTGGGAAGTTACACATGTATGTGCCCTACGAAGCACATCATGGCAAGTTGTTCTGCTTGTTTTCACGCTCTTCAGTTAACCAGAAAGTACTAGCCAGCACTTACATTCTTAGAGAAGAAAGCCCAATGACAGACAGCCACGACTGATCCTGCAAGTTGACCAACCTACCACAAGTAGTTGCTAGAGCGCAATGAGGCAACGCAACCTTGTGTGCAGTCCAATCACAAGGTTTTTACCTAAAATTCCTATCGAACTGGGATGCTGTTTGAATGCCATGTTAATTGACATTCCAATTCACAAAAGCTGCTCCATCAGACTTAGCATGAGATGAGTAAACGACTTTGTTCACTTTCAAGGTGTATATTACAAACAATAAAATTCTAGCTGTAACCATGTGTTTAATGTCTGTGGCCACAAACTGTCAAATTAAATCAACACTTCTAAATATATTTTTTTTATTGGACAATATTTTGATGCTGCAAACCTTTTAGTATTTTAAATAAATGATAATAATATTTGTACATGAATTGCAAAACGTTATGTTTGGTTAAGTGGTTTCAAATGAATAGAAACATTTAGCTATTGAAATGTTAAAATATTTTCTGATGTACCATTTGCAATTTAGTGATAGTCCCTATACAGCCCTATTGTGGTAACTGAAGTCAAACCAAATTTAGCACAGGATTTACGATTGAGTCAATTACGTTCTGAAGTGTGCAACCAGCCAAGAGCAAGAATACAAGAAACACAACCCAAGAAAAACTACCATACCCTTAGTGTGACATACCATTGTTCAAATCATCTCGCAGTAGTTTTTGGATGAGATGGAAATAATGAACAACCTTCTCCTATCCTATATTTAGCCTCATATTGATGCCATATAAGACTTTTTCTCTCAATTCATTCACTTTTTAAGAAATCCACATCCATCCACAATAAATAACAACACAATTTTAGTTGTGTTATTAACACCAGAGCCCTAGCGATGTCCTCTGGGTAAATATAATTATTTATGTACTGCTATGTCATACAGCCCGAACATGACTAAATCAAGGAGTTATCTTACAGGTCATAGCAATACACACAAACAAAAAACAAATGTATTTCCTCTGACCCGTTCTCACAAGCAATCAGTCACTCTTTACTCTGATGTATAAGCACTACAGGATGACTGTAATTGTTAATAAAAACATAACATTTGTCATTTCTTGAATGATGAATATGCAAAGGTGTTTGGGAAGATAACGTGCATTGTCGGTGTGTACTACAACAGTCTTGTGTAAAATAGACAAATCACATTTTGGATAAAATGAGACCATAGCTAAATCTTTTCTCTCCTTTCCTTTCTCAGAGCCACCAGAAGCGAACATAGACGATAAGCATGATGAAGAAGACCCCGCCCGCGGCCAGCTTAGCGTAGGTGGAGCGAGTGTTCAGGTACTTAGCATCACTTCTGTACTTCTTTGACAGGCTGGACAGATTACTGGCCTTGGAGTCCAGAGCTGGATGAGATGTGAGTGGATCCAGATGAGCAGAGAATGGGAACAGAAACCAGAACAAATCCTCATTTAACAAGTGAGAATTGCATCTGCTTCCTCTTGTGACTTCCTGCATTATTCTTTATTTTCAGGGTTTGACGAACACTATGTGAGAGGTATCACTCCTTTTGAAAATGAATCTAGTTCATTCTACCCTACATTATCAAAACATCACCATCGATATTGAGGACGGACACTAAATGACAATGACAAGTTAGCAGTCATTACCGGACAGAGCCTCCCCTCGTTGCAACACTTCCTCAATGTTGGCCACCATGATTCGCTGGACATCCTGCAGCTCTGTGTTGATGCTGCCCAGGTTCCTGCGGGCTCTACTGTCTATATACGACTTCTTGGTCTTCTGAATGTATGTGTCTGTGGACATAGAGGGAAAACACACAAAAAGGGACAAGGGACTGTTGCAGGATTTTAAGGAATATTTTGTAAAAATAAATAAATGTAATTTAAGTGACTGGACATGATAAGAAAGATAAGGGGGATGTTAGAACTGTGAATCAAAGGACAGTAAGCCAGATTCAAACCCACACAACTGGCATTTGCTCCGCCTGCTAGAACACCCCACACAACATACTGTCTCCATAATAAGAGGACAGGGTTTCCTATTATATGATGTAATGATGATGTATGTCATACAATCTCACCAAACTCAATGAAGGAGTAGGGCCGGGACACAGTGGGGACCTTCTTTCCATGTTGTTCATGGAATTCTGCCTGCAGGTCTTCCAGGTAAGCAAATGCAAGTTTTTTAGGAAAGCTCGCTTCCGACAGTACTAGATAGACTACTCCCTTTTCTATGACATAGCTGGTATGAGAAACACAAGAAGTGAAACGTTGAGAATGAGAGTTTGAGAGGCATACAGTGGACACCTGATTATTAATGCAAGTCAATCTTCTACAAATGGATTTGAATCGTGTGTGGTCATATTTTGTCAAGAGTGTGTGTATTTAATGTTTCCTCTAAATGGTCTGAACTCACTGAAAGGACATGGAGCCAGCCTCTAATGTGCAACGGGTAGGACTCTGGTCATTGAGTTTCCTGAATAGCTGTTTAGCCTGGCTCTGGTACTGTTGCAGGTCTCGACCCAACTAAACTCAGAAGAAAGAGAAAGTGGTGAAGCAAACAAACAGATGTAAGAAAGGACACACCCTATGATTGCGCGAAATACACATTTCACAAACAAATAAGCATTTGGTCTGGGTATGGTAAACACAATAACATGTCACAGGAACAGTGCCTCAGAGCCTAAGTTACAGTGCAGAGAAAAGACCAACCTTCTCACTTCCCTTTGGGAGAGCAGATAGAAAAATAAGAAACACATGTTATAGTTCTTCCAGCAGTAGCAGCTTATAGCAACTCGTAAGTACCGCACTTCCTACTAATAAATTGCTATCTGATTTACTTCAACTAAACTTCAAGAAAGTTACAACAATGTATTAAACTGTTTACACAGAAGTAGACTAGGTCTTTCCTCAAAGGAGCAGACACTCTATTGATTAATTAACAGTATTACACAACATCATTCAGAATAATATGCATATGATCCTACTACACTTGTTCATTGGTCTTTCATCTAGCTACCCCACATGAGCTAATTGAATCTTGGGAATGAGGTGACATTTTTTGTTTGTTACTGTACCATAGCTACATATGACAGCAGATGATGTCGCATGTTTATGGGGTAAATATCAGTAAGGAAACGAACTAGAATGTTAAGAACTAGTGAACTAGCAGCTCAAACAAGATTAGCTGATACTTTCACTGAAAAAGCTGGGATAAGTCTGTCTGAATTGTATAAAAATATCAGAACCATCAAGCACAATTAGCAACGAGCTATCATTTTACTGTGAAGAAAATAGGCCTACAAAGGTAAACATCGCATAGATGACAAGGTCCATAATGCACACGTAGCAAGATATCTTACAAGCTTTTGGCCGATGGCGGTAGTACTAGTGTGAATACCTATATTGAATTGCTTGTTAGTGCTAGTTAGCAAGAATTCCCGAAGAACAGGAAAACAATTTATTTACCTGTTCGTCCTCCTGCATTGAGGCGGCAAGCGGCAGTCCATCCGCTAAACGAGCAATCATTGTTAGCAGCACCATTTTAGAATGAAATGTGTTATTCTTCACTACTATTGACAGCCACGGTGTATTACAGCTAGTGACAGGCAGCAGTAAGAGTGACAACACAACAATTCAGACGCGCTGAGCTGGCCGGAAACACTAACGGTTTGGGTGTTCCGTTCATATCCGTCCATTCCAAAATGGTGTGTCTGACAATGGTTCCGAGGTTTTCCCCTCACTTGTGATCTATTTAAGTTACAACGGGGATTACATTTGCCCAAATAGTGAGCAACTGCTCAGATAGTTATCATCAGTGCCTGTGTGTTAAGGACTTTGTCTAAGTTTGTTACAACACTTACTGTGCAAGGATCCGTTATCTGCTGCGCTTTGCTTTGTAAACCTTCTACTGTAACGGTCAGTCACCTTGTTGTAGCTCCAGCAGTTCCTTACAATATTGTGAAAGTTGTTCATTTGTACCGTCTGCTATTCATGCTACCGATGTGCTTCAATCGATTGTAACGATTTGCCCCCTTCACTGAAAGGTGAAAAGATATGCTCATCCCCCAGGCCCAATCTCACCTTGGCCAACAGGGCTGTATGTTCAGGTACCCCTATGTCCACAGGATAGCATATTTCAGTGCCTTGCAGATGAGTGCGTTCAGAACGTGATGCAAAAATATATGGGGTACGCCAAGTTTCTTGGGCTGAACCCCAGCATTTCAGATCCAACATTTCCGTTGCCACAATGCCACTGACTGTTCCCATAGCAAGCGAGGATCACCATTTATCGGTGTAGCTAGCTAACTAGTATGGTCAGAGGTACTATGATTGAAGAATACAAAATGTCACAATTTAATTATTTCAAGATGATTGTTTATTGAACTCAAGTGGCACTGAAACGTCTGTGTATATGCTTCAACTTGTATTATTCGATATTGAAACAGCAGCAAAAAAATATAAGATACTTGATTATAGATAATGATCTAATTTAACAGGTAGAAAAATATTTAAACAAATCTCTTTCACTAAAAACAATCCCTCTGTAGTCTTAATAACTTTTTGTTAAGTCTGATTTTGGCAAGCATAGTAGGCCTACACCCACAAACCTATTATCTGAGAGACATCTGACTTTTTCTATTGACAGGCTATGCTGCTAAAATAAGCTATTGTTTTTATGATACTTGAAGAAACCTGAACTTATATTTGATATACAATTGCCTAAGCCGTCAATTAGCTATTAGAGTAAAGTTAGTCAGCTGAGTACAGCACTGTGTGAGGTTCTGGCACTCTTTCACCTGTTTTCATTTGGCTACCCTAAGTTTTTTTCCTTCTTTCCCAGTCATCTTCTCTCCCCTCCCTCTGCACCCTTAGGCAGAGCCTATCTCTGCACACACTGATACCGGTTGCAACAAGACCCTGGACTACCATCCCCTCTCTCCAATTGTTGGACTAGCTGGCCAGGAGGACAAGTGTGAGGGACCATGGGGCATTCCTCAAAGTTGCATGTGCAGACAGCTGGCACCAGAGGGCAGCATTGGCCAGGAGGAATGTGGGACTCCGTCAGGAAGGAATCATCAGGACAAGAAGGAACTGGGACCTTTGAACAGCTCACACTTCTGCAGCGTGCTTTTTCTGATGTAGATGGAAGAAAGGAGGAATAACATATATGCACATGATTTGTTTCTCAAAACCTTTGTGACACGTTCTTACTATACTGCGTTACAGTTCTTTTGTGTGAAACTCACGTAGCAGATCATCACAGGCGCCTTCAGTGAGTGATGGTGAAGAGCAGATCCTCTCCATACAAACACACTGGCTTTCCTGCAGCTCACAGCCCCATTTCATACATGTCCACTCCCTATTTTCTTTGTTTCTCCCACTCCAGAGCTCATCCTCTGGAAAATAGACCACCACCGTTCACATGCCTCAAACTCCAAACAGTTATACAGCTTCTGCTACATTTTACAAAGCATTGAAAAGCAACAGTACATTCCAAATATATTGGTGTGTGCATCTCTAAGAAAGGAGGGTTTTGAATACACTCATTGTCCAGTTTACTAGGTACACCCATCTGTTTCTTAAATGGAAGTGGAGCACATGCTACCAACCAAACTTAGGTCACCTGTTTTACAGGAAATCTAAAATTCCCTTGACCAGTGAATGAATGGCTCAATGCCTGTCTGCCTGCTTCATGTAGAAAGCCACTGCTTCAGCTCACTGTCTGCAGGAACTTGTGACTAAGTATACATTAGTGCCTTAGTCTATATACAATACCTCTCTTGGCTTTAAGACATTCATCCAGACTTTGGTAAGAGAAGACATGATGGCATGTCTGTAGGGAGTAGCAGTCGCAGGATCCGGCCCTGATGTTGCAGCCCGACACCCTGGGACATAGGGGGTCTTCCAGAGGCTCTAGCAAGCGTTCTAACGGTTTTCCAGGTAACACTGGAACATGATAGGGGACAGTCACAAACAGGATTAAATAACTGACATGACATGACCATATAGTAAGATTTCCTCTGATGATGCAAGGTGGTTTCGGGAGGTCAAAGGCTGTCTGACACAGTCATCTTCAAACAAGCATTGTATTCCATCAAACACACCCCTGTAGCACTTTTAACACAGGTGGCTGTTACTCAATGCAGACATTACTTTTACAATATAATTTCTACAGAAGCTGCATCATAATGATCCCTCTTCAACCCTATGGATTGGAACTAGTGCTCTTGCCTTTGCACACGCCAGTGTTTGGGGGCAGGGCAGGGCTGTGTCCTGTGAACCGGGTGCAGATGAGACCTGTGTCACAGTAACCGTTCTCCCAGCTGGGGCCCCCACAAACCTGGCCCTTCTGACGGGCACACTGGGGACAGCAGCCACACGGCTCGGTGACATGTCCCCCAGGGCACGTCCGCCTGATACGGGGACACTGCACTCTAGAGCAAGGCACACAGCCTGGGGCAAGGGGAGCTGCGGTAGATGAGGACAACATAGGTTGCAAAACACACCTCTTTCCCTACATTGCAATGCCATTACGTCTTAAGAGATGGGAGTTCTATATCAAGATAACACTAAAAAAATAAACATGTTTGATCAACACGGTCATGTCAGAAACAAATAATACAGTGAATTATTGTTTTTAAATATACATGTAATATTGATATTATTAACAGGCAGACTCACGGCTGCAGACCTCAACACTAGGGGTTTCCTCCTTGTTCTCTCCGAGCTTCACAGACAAACAAGTGAGGTTTGCGTCACACCGACCCTCCACCAATCCTCCGCATGGTTCCCCCTTACCTAGAAGAGTTTCCCGCAGCAGAGGTGAGGAACCACATTCCAACAGAAACACAGAGAGCCCAATGAAATACCCAATCATGGCTTTGCTTTTTATCTTCTGAGACCTAGAACATCTAGTTCCTCCTCCCACTGACTGTTCTCCACCCAGTGTCCTGACCAACCATGTCTGTTCTGATCCAAAGGCACAAACACACACCCCTCTAGTCCTTTAATTCGCTCCAGCTGTCTGTCCCTTTGTCTCTGCAATACACACTGGGATCACATTCAAGTACATTTCACAACAGCTCTGCTTCAAGTCTCTGAAATAATGTCCAACGTTTTATTCTGTCCAAAAGTAGGAGATAAAGTGATATTGATATTGAGTACAAGGGCTGGCTTGGCATCTCCACTCCCATCAGTTATCTTAAAGTGGTTGCTGGCTGGAATGTGTAGTATAGTCTGTAGATTATCTAGAGGGGGGTACAGTAGGTGTGTGTGCCGGGAGTTTGGAGGCCACTGACACCTCAGCCAAGAGGGACTAACATGGACAAAAAACTGCTCTGTCAGACTAAGACATAAACATGGGCACGCACACGGGCACGCACACGGGCACGCACACGGGCACTTATGCTTTTTGGTTAACAAAGATGATATCTGAGACTGAAATCCAACACTGCAGAGCCATAAAAGACACAGTAAGAAGGGAGATTGATCAGAGAACATTTATATCTACTAGTATTCCAAAACAAGTAAAAACTGTGGATATTTTTCATCCTAACTCAGTGTTTACAAAAATGATTCAAGTTTTGTTTATAGGTCCCTTTTACCCCCACGAGTTCTGCTATGCTGTAATAAATTGAAATCAAAGGCAATTTTGTATACATTATCCAGGCTACAATACTGGAAGGAGTGTATTTCACACTTTAAGGCCAATTTAACAATTTATCAAAACTACAGTATGCTACACACAATCTAATACAGTATGAAATGTAATGGTCATAGAAACGTAAGGACTTTGTGATCCTCGCTTGCTATGGGAACAGTCAGTGGCGTTGTGGCAACGTAAGTGTTGGAACTGCACTGCAGGGGTTCAGCCCAAGAAACTTTGCGTACCCCATATATTTTTGCAGCACGTTCTGAAAGCACTCATCTGCAAGGCACTGAAATATGCTATCCTGTGGACATAGGGGTACCTGAACATACAGCCCTGTTGGCCAAGGTGAGATTGGGCCTGGGGGATGAGCATATCTTTTCACCTTTCAGTGAAGGGGGCAAATCGTTACAATCGATTGACGCACATCGTTAGCACAAATAGCAGACGATACAAATGAACAACTTTCACAATAGAATGTGTTTTTCTGGTAAACAAGGAGGAAAAAAGAAAACAATCAATGAAGATAACAGCCTCTTCGTAACTTCAGTCAATCTGTACATTCCTGTCTAATGAATACCTTAGAATCACTATTCTCATGATGCTCTGAATCTTAGAGAGTCCTATTCTTAGAATCTTGTGATGTTTTTAGGCATTTTAGACTGCTTGGAATGGAATGCTCTTTCCATCTTTTCAACATTTGTCATAATACGTAATAATAAAACTAGATTACATTTATATAGCGCTTTCAAAGACCCAAAGACCCTTTACAATACATACATAACAAACAACTACAAATAGAGCAAGGAGACAAACGGAAGCTAACGAAACAAAAACAAGAAGCGGGGGTGTGTCAAATAACATGGGGCTGGGGCTAGGGATAGGCTTGTTTGAACAGATGAGACTTGAGGTGGTGGATTTGTACAGGCAATAGTCAGTGAAATCAAAGCAGGTTTCTTTACTCATTCAAATTCAGTTTGTAAACCGTTATTACATTCGGTTGTTATTAAGCAATTTGCATTCCTTGATCCTCCTCTTGATTATTAAGGCAGAGTTCCTGCATTAGTATTTTTACTGGTTCAAACTCCCAGACAGACTACAAAGTGAAGCCCCTGAGTTGCTGTCATTGCACATCCAGGACCTGTCGGAGTTTCAGTGCTATGGAAGCTGCCTTGGTCTGGGGGCCGGGCACCAGAGGCAGGCGCGGAGGGCCCAGGACCAGTCCTGACACTTCACTCATCAGCTGCTTATTGACAGTCAAGTCAAATCCTGCACACAAACAGATCGCAGCATGTCAGCACTGACTCTAGGTTCATCCTAAATCTCAGTAATGACAAAGCGGGAACGGCCCAGTTTCTAGAGAACATGCTGAACCCACCAAGGTCTATTGCATAACGGAGGATATCCTGCACTTGGAACTGCAAAGAGAACAATTAAAACGGTTTTTGATGTAATAAAATCAACAAACGCAAAAAAGACTGTAAACCTAAAATGAGGCTACGTGAATCGAGGAAAGAAGTGTACCTGTAATTTCCTGGCCAATGGGAGGTCCCCTTTATCAAAGGCTGTCATAAGTCTGTTGACACTGCTGCCCAGGTAGTTGTATGTGCTAGAACAAAAGTAGTATTTCTGAAGGATTAGTGTCTTTCCAACGGATTGACTGTAAACTGAGAGCATGACTCTAAAAGTGAGAGAGTGATATACGAGAGACTAACCTTCCCACTGCACCATTTGCACCCATAGCCAAAGCTCCTAGCAGTTGCTGTTAAAAGGGCAAAACCTTCTTAATTAGAGAAACATAACATACTGATCAAATAACATATCATTACATACTGAACACATAATTCCTATTAGGATAGGTTGTCATCAAAAACACAG
>JACXGJ010005438.1:25071-39260 GCA_016801105.1 Esox niger
GCAAGGAGAAAGATGAACACGGGCAAGGAGAAAGATGAACACGGGCAAGGAGAAAGATGAACACGGGCAAGGAGAAAGATGAACACGGGCAAGGAGAAAGATGAACACGGGCAAGGAGAAAGATGAACACGGGCAAGGAGAAAGATGAACACGGGCAAGGAGAAAGATGAACACGGGTAAGGAAGAGAAAATGCAGCGCCGACCTCATCCATGCCGTATAAAAGCGACCAGCGAGACTGACTGTAGCTGACACACTGGCCAAAGTCCATCAGGTCACTTCCGCTAAACTTCAGGCCCCTGAATGAGGGGATCTGCGTGTCGATCTTCTCCAACACATCCCTTGATTGCACTGACAGGAGAAAAGAGTGGCCGAGTATTTACATCATTGTCATTCGATCAAGTGCCGACTGGATCGTATTAAGTGAAAGCAGATCACCCACAGTGGATCCCTGTCATGGCTGGAATGTGATAATAGTAGAAGGGCACCGCAGGGACGACTGCAGCCACTTCCTGGAGGAACTTCTTCAGCGCATCTGTGTTCCCGTGGAAGGAAACACAGGAATGTAAGGAAACACACACATGCCTACAGTACATTCTTTAACAACAATGGAACGACCCAGTCATACCGCAAACAGAGAACTGACCCTAAACTATCCAATACAACCCAACATAAGGAACTACAGACCTGCAGTGGCAGGTTTAAAGAAAGATGGGGAGATCACTGCTATCCCATCAGCCCCTATTTCACCAGCATGGCGTGCCTGCGTGGGGCAGAACAGTTGCGTAACACCTCCATTACACAGCTAAATCCCGGTGCTGTCATCAGAGAAGACACTAGGAGGAGTACCGGCAGGTCATGACAGGAATTACTCACCAGTTCCTGGGAGTCCTTCAGACTCATGCAGCCCACGTGTACTATGACATGTTCTAGCCTGTACAGACAGAGGAAATCCAAAGAAGGAAATGTAACAATAAGTCAGAAGGGCTCAATCAAAGGCTTACTCATCCTTATACAAATACAGCATTTAACAGTATAATGCACATTTAATAACCACTGAAATACTTGCTTGTTCTTTGCCTTCCTACACCACTCCGCTGCAAGCAGCTTCCTTTCTTCCACAGTGAGAGACATGCCTTCTCCGGTCGTGCCGTTGACTGGCGGCGGGGTTGGAGAAATAGACATTCCAAACATGTTAGGAAAGTGATAGCACTGTTATTACTTAGCAATTCTCTTATGGTTGAAGGTCAGCTAAATGCCAAAATAGTTGAAGGTCACCATAAAGACAAAAGTTCTTACCGAATATACTCTTAACCCCTTGCTGCTCTAACAGGTAATCAACGTAGGGTCCGATCTCTGCGAGGTTGATTTCACTACAGAGAGTCAAATTGGGAGCAAGAGAAACGAGGTATAACTAATAGACAATTCCTTTTATAACAAAGTGAACAAAAGCTTCATTTAGCTGCATGGATACAAATCATGACCTGTAACCTACCCTTCGGGAGTGAGCGGTGTGAAAGTTGCAGCTATAAGCCCGGTGACCTTTTTTCCAAGAGCCAGAGTCATGTCTGGGTGAGCAGGACAAATTAGCTGACTGTGCATTATTGGTAATTGTTTTCGGTGCATAAGTTCAATTAAGTATATTACCCTACTCTACAAAGGAGTTTCTTAGAATTCCCACAGCTATAAATAGTATAATATCTGACTATCTTAGTTAGAATTTAAAATACGTACATTTTGCTATAACAGCGACTCTTCCGATTATTATACTCAACTACACGAACTATCTATGGATTGTAATTGGTTACGTTTATTCGACCCCTTCACTGTACTGTACACCAACACGCAAAGACAACATCACCACTACGATAAGTTAGACAGTATATTGTACCTGATTCGTTTTGTCGCTGCAGTAAATGGACCGGCAGAATAATGATAAGACTTCACGTTTCCTTGCAGTAGAGAACAGTCACTGTTTTGCCTCAGGTAATCACTGCACCAATCGTTACACAGTTTGTTTCCACTTATATAAAATGTGATTATATAACCACAACATCCAAGTTGGAAAAGGAAAATTGGCAATTTGAACTTCTTTTAAGGTAAGGCATGAAGTTAACAGTGTGGTAAGGATTAGATAACGTAAGGGTTAAGAACCTGACACAAACAGCTCAAGTCATGTGAGATACGCACCTTTCTCACGTGAGTTCGCTGGTTAGGTGGGAAATGTAGTCAATACCCAAGATAATCGGCGATTCATTCTGTTGTCTAAGAATATATAAGGAACTAACAAACGTCCACTGTTAGGTATATTTTCATCACATTTTGGAAGATATACACAATACGTTTTAATAATTCAGAAGTAAGTAATATCGATACTGCTGCCTGACAAAACTACACAATTTTGGGTTTAGGGCGGAGCAAAGAGTGGGCTCTAAAGCCTTACCGGATGCGGGTGTTGTTGACGTGCATCCTCTAAACAGCACCATCCGCTATTCCTTGTTAAAAATTAGCTAGCGGCTAAAGATTCATTTTGAGTCATCAAGGCATCAGACATCCACCAATATTTATACTGCCTAACTAAACCAGACATATAGCGGGCAAGAAGATAGCAGAGAAGGCGCGGTTCGTTCTTTAGTCTAAAGTCAAGAGAACTTCACATTGTTGTCGGAATGTCGTTGACCGGCCAGGATAGCTAGCTAGCTTCTAAGCTGGCTAGAAGGGAACAGGCAGGCTGCACAACTGCCTTGACGAAAGAGCTGTCAAGAGGAGGAAATATCAACAGCTACATAGTTAGCTTAGCTATATGACAGCAACACCTTTTTGATTTTTTTCCACGGATATTCTCGTTCCATGAAAAGACTGATGGGGACTAGTACTAGCTAACCAAATACTGTGTACGTGATTTCTCTGGGAGATGATTAACGTTAGTTTCGTTGATTCAACATCTATAGTTACTACATGTTGTGCTAGCTACCTACCCAATTAACAGTTATGTTTACGTTACTACTGTGACAGCCACGACGCTATAGAAATTTCCTAATTATATGGTTGTCTACCTAGAAAGCAAACCAATACTTTAGCTTGCGGGTATAGATACGCATTTGTGTTTATTAAATAAAAAACACATGTCAAGTTATTGTTGTTTAAGGGCCAGCTTGTTTTGATATCGTCACTCTTAGTAGAAATAGTAATGTAAAAGACAACGAGCATTAGCGGTACTGTAAGCTTATGTAAATCCTGATTGGAAGCTTTGCCAACGTGTCACAAGTTGCAGTACTAGATCCGGGTGCCGTGTGTGTCAAGAGTGGTTGTGAAGCAGAAAGGTGTGACCAGCAGGTGAATAAGTGTCTGAGGACCTTGAGCCTGAGTAATAGAAAGTAATCGACAGTTGGACAAGACGGATCGCGGATATTGTTTACTATCACAGCTTTCAAAAGGATTCCTTGTTTTAGTCTGTTTTAACTTGCATGTGTACTGTACTTTGCTTAGTTATCGTGAGTCATAGGTGGTGTACAAATGGGCATCAGTAAGGTGATTACTAACTTTGTGGTAGGCCTAATAAATAGCTCAATGTGGTGCTTGGAAGTAGAAACATTCAATAACCAATGGACCAGACAGAAACTTGGCCTGAAATCTCCCCTAGTTCAGAATATGTACACCTGAGATCGCAGTGTGTTCGTTGATAAGAGAGTATTGCTGGGGTGTAGACTTTTATAATTGTGATGATAGGCTACAGGTGTAATTGACTAAGAGGGTTAGGTTGTAGCTATGTGGATGATGTTGTGGTTTCGCCCTGCAACAATGTCAACCCTATTGTTGCCTTTGCTGCTATTGCTGAGTATCGCATTCATGCTGGGACAATGTATGTCGCGAGAAGAGAAGGTCAAGCTAAGGTAAGTTAGATGACTGATCCTGGGCTGAATGTGTGATGTTCAGACTGCGCTAAAGGGGAAGACATAGCTTACTTGTTATTTCTCTGTGTACCCTCAAGGAACCAAGTAGTTGAGATGTTCGACCATGCTTATTCAAATTATATGGTAAGTCTTCCACTTTATAAAACTAAGGTTTGTTTTACTTGAAAAAAAAAAGCCAAGTAGTTTTACGTTAAAATGTACTGTATTCACTCACCACGGTACGTCACTCTGAATTACTTTAATATATTTGTTTAAAGAACTGCTCTGCTCCCATCATTTTAATTTGTTTTCCGCCTAAATGTAGGTCATTGGGCCTCTAAGCTAATGGCTGATGGGTTCTTTTGCGTCACTGTTCATCTTTCATGTACTCTGAAATGGGCAACTGGTATACTGACGTTCTTCAACAAACCCCTGATAATACACCTAATGCTTAGATTTTTTTCTTTCTAAATTGAGCGAGTAGGACTGGCCTAGTAGTTTTTTATTTATCTCTGCTGTTAATTAAGATGGCAGACAGTCCCAAGGATCATGTCCCCTCCTTGTTAGTGACCTCATTAAGCTTCTAGTCGGACCATTGAATGCAGGGTCAAGTAATGTCAGAGGGTGAATAACATTGTAGCTTCAGTTCAGGATCCTGACACTAAGATAGTTAGTCAGCACTGAGCATAGAGAGAGGGAGTATTGGTTCAACTAAATATATAATGATAGTTTTCTTCCCTAAAGGAAAAGGTCTACGCTTAACCCCCATTAACTGTTCTGTTAATGCTAATGCGATGTCTCCCTGACCGAATGCAAACTGTGTGGCAATTGATTTTAGGCTTGGCAGTTTTTCTTCAGCGAAACTGGTTTACCCAAGCCTAGTGGATGTCGATGAGACGTTAATTCTTTTTGTCTGATATACTGTATATCCTTGATTTACTACAATCGGTTGTGTCCTCCAGGACCATGCATACCCAGCGGATGAGCTGATGCCTTTGACGTGTCGCGGGAGGGTGCGTGGGCTAGAGCCCAGTCGAGGAGACGTGGATGACGCGCTGGGGAAGTGAGTGCCTGTCTGTCTCTAGGCTTGAGTAGGATGTAGTGACAGGAGATTCAGGCCTGTTGCTACTGGTGTGTCTGTGGTTATACCTTGTTGCCATAAGGGACTGTGACTGTATGATTGATTTGTCTCTATCCGCGGACTTAGGTTCTCTCTCACCCTCATCGACACCCTGGACACTCTAGTGGTGAGTGTCGTCTTTAGTTTATCTTACTGACTTCCTTGGGTGGATTTGTTTACGTTATGTGCTTAGGGAGTTTTTTTAATATTGTTTCCTGCATGTACCTCCAGCTATTAAACAAGACGACAGAGTTTGATGCCGCCGTGAGAAGAGTGTTGCGAGATGTACGACTGGACAATGACATTGTGGTGTCTGTCTTTGAGACCAACATCCGTGTGCTGGGGTAAGAAACATCATCAATCTAGTTATGTCAAATAATAAGAAAAATGCTATAATTCTTTTGGGAAAATAGGTTCCTCTATGGGTTGGGGTGTAAAACAAAATACACGTTGTTGCTCAGTGGATGGACAACATGTGTGGGTTTGCCTGTGGTGTGTGTTGGTGGTTTACTGCTCAGGTGTGCCTAATAACCCACACGCAACTGCCAGACTTTATGGATAAAGTACATACTAAATCTGCTAATGTAGAAAATGCAAATGTATTCTCTCCCGACACGTAGATTAGGCACTAGTCTCAAGGCTTCAGAATGAAAGTCAAGAATGAAAAATCACTTGAAAACCCTCATATTACTCGAGAACAAGCTATTTGTGGGTTGTCAACATCATCTGTGATTGGCCAACAAAGAATATCTTTTAAGTGTGTGTAAAGTGGACTGGCTATTCATTTTTATGCTGGAGTGAGACCTTCCAAATATGGAGTAACTTCTCACCTACTCACATTGATGGAAAAGGACCAATGTAATGTCATTTGTCTTGGAATCCAATGGAAAAACACCCAAGCTTCTAGCACATACAGTTAAAAAAATAACAAATGCAAGCCAAATGCAAGCCTATAGAAATACCATATCTTCTTTAAAAAAAATTGTACTTGTTTATTGTGTTATTGTAATAGGTTAATCAGTTCATTACCAAAAAACGGGTTATGCATAACAATTTCATTCAACCAACCCGCATCCACAAATAATGAAATTACCCTGAACCCGCCTGCCCGGCAGATATAACCATGAGGCCTTGGGGCTATGAATGGTTTTGCTCATCGCTAGTGTCTATGCGTGTTCGTCTGGTTCTAGGGGGCTACTCGGGGGCCACTCCATGGCTGTCATGCTGAAGGATGGTGGGCATCACATGCAGTGGTACCAAGATGAGCTGCTCCACATGGCCAAAGACCTAGGCTTCAGACTCCTGCCAGCCTTCAACACCAGCAGTGGCCTGCCCTTTCCCAGGGTGAGCCTTTAGATGTTACCATTTTGAGACACATGTACAAGTATCTACACATACTAATAAGGTTGCAATGGCAGCGTTTAGCAAGTGTTAGCTAAAATTATGGCATCCACTTGGGAGCATGAGTAAAGCAGCCTTCTTAGATCTGCTGAGTTGAAAATTCTTGCGGAACGCGAATTTATGCCGCATCCGTGCAGTTTCTTGCTTTGTTTTCATTCAATGTTCTGAGTGGCAAAGGGAAGAGTGAAATAAACTACTGGGCGGGGTCTCCTGTCAAACCCTTCCCGGCTTCGTCTGGTGCCCAGAGGTGTTTTTTTGGACCTTTTTATCGTCCCCCTGATAAAGCCTGCTGGGGGCAGGTGTACCATGTCAAAAGATGGCAGCCAAGCTGCTTTCAAAGGCAGCCTCTGGGCTGCATTCAAGGGCTCTTTTTGGCAGCTCTAGACCAGGGGTCTCTCCCTGAGCCGTTGGCCCAACACTAATACGGGAAGGGCTGCATTTGTGCTGGTGTACCTAATGTTACACTGCATCAACGCTGATTTGGAATGAGACAAAATGATGACGAGGTTTTAGATGGTTGTCCTTCAGAGATTGTTTTGAGTTTTCATGCCACAGTAATGCACTTTAGACCAACTCTTCCTCAGCACCCTCTGTGGCTGAATTACTCAGTTTTCTGCTGTAAAACAAACATTCCCAACAAAGTGGGGATGATTGTGCAACCCATGAATACTTTTTAAAATGGCTGTTTATACATAGGGGTTACATACTGGTTAAAACAAACATCTGGTTGTCCCACTGCTATTTCTTTTGCAATCCTTGTCTTTTCTCTTAATAAAACGATTGCCCACCCCTGGTGCCGAACAGGCTTTGATTTCTGCATCATTAGTTTACTGGTTCAGTGCGCGTTGCTGCATGGCTAAAAACAGTATGGCAGAGAGAGTCGTACTGATAACACTTCAGATGACTTTTGAGATATTTGCAGATGAGTCAACCTGTTAAGAGAGTCCCTTGGAGCGCCGCGCCCTCCTCCCTGACAGCCAACATCAGTACCACCTTGTCAAAAAATCTAAGATCTCCTCTGATTGCACAAACAACATTTTTGTTTTGTTCTTGAAGAGTGTCCAAGTATATTGCCTACAATTCCCACTGAGGCAGATTTCTACCAGCAATAATATTAGGCTGTGAAAGGTGTTTTTTGCCTGTGATATATGGAGTTTGTGGGTGTTGCACCGTGTTGGGAGCCAGAGCTTGTTGCCCAAGATCTGGTAGTCTGTAGTCTCACCTTATCACAGAGTGCTTCTGCTGCTGCACGGAAGTGCTACACTAAAGAGGGTTGGCAGGTCTGACATTACGACTGCGTGATTGAGTTTTATGCTCCAGCACTTTGCATGCAGTCGCGATAGTTTTCCGAGGCAATGTTGTCTTTGGCCATGTAGATCATATAAACAGTTCTTAGGACCCAGATGTGGATGTTGGTCTGTGACAGCCATAATGAGTCTTATAATTCCTCTCAACAGGTGAACTTGAAGCATGGCGTCAGGGGTCCTCAGTCTCGAACAGGCACAGAGACGGATACCTGCACAGCTTGTGCTGGCACCATTATCCTGGAATTTGCTGCTTTGAGCCGCTTCACTGGGGACCCAGTGTTTGAGGTAAAGAACAGGAACATAAACGTTACATATAGAGCAGTGCATCCCCCTTATTTAGCTGTGGTCCTAATGCTCATTCTGATCTGATGGGAGTTAAACATTTTTGTCATATCCCCAATTGTTGGGTGGGCGTGTCTTCTAGAGCCCTCCCCCTTAGCCAGATGAAACGTAACTGGCTTATTACAATCACATTAACAGCACATATTTAGAAAGTGGAAAATACTCAGTGGAAAAATACAGAATCACAAACACATTTTGGACGGCGCCAGGCCTTTTGAACACTTAGGCCGTGCTGCCAACGTGTCTGTAGCGTTATAGATCAGGACTGATGCACGAATGGACAGCCGCGTTACTTCACATTAAAGGGTACCATCAGCTTGTTCGCAGCATCCCAGTGTGTTGGAATGGTATTGACTCCTGTTTTCATACACAGGTCCATGCACGAAGAGCTCTCGACTTCCTTTGGGAGAAGAGACAGAGGAACAGCAACCTGGTAGGAACAACCATTAACATCCACTCCGGAGAGTGGGTTCGCAGGGGTAAGCGAGAGAGCCTGTATCAGGCTTTAACTACTATCTACTTAATTATAGGTTTTCTTAGATGTTGAGAAGAAAAGTGGGGTGGAAGTAAACAGGCAAGCGGGTTGACTGTTGATTTACTGGGCCCTCAGTACTGTTTCATTCCATTGAGGAATGAAACGGTACACTGCTGTTGTATTATTCCAGACAGCGGCGTGGGAGCAGGGATCGACTCATATTATGAGTACCTTCTGAAGGCCTACATTCTCCTGGGGGATGACCTCTTTCTGCAGCGCTTCAACATTGTAAGTGTCCTTGCACTGACTCCAACTCAGCCAGGATCATAATGTTAATAATATGAAGAAAGATATGAATGACATTCCTCCTTGACTTGTTATATTTCGTAATTCTTTCCAGCACTATGCATCTATAATGAAGTACATCAGCCAGCCTCCTCTCCTGCTAGATGTTCACATCCACAAGCCACTTTTGCCAGCCCGCACCTGGATGGACTCCCTCCTGGCCTTCTTCCCCGGGCTGCAGGTACGACGCGGCGGATTTTAGCATGTGGAGATGATGCAGATGTTGAGGGGATACACATTGAGACTTTCTACCTAACCGTGTTAATGAACCACCTAGGTGCTGAAGGGAGATATTCGGCCAGCCATTGAAACTCATGAGATGCTGTATCAAGTCACCAAGAAACACAACTTCCTCCCAGAAGTAAGCGCTCACTCATGCTCACACCGAATCTGTCTGTTTCGGCTGGAATATCTGTATAACATTTGTCCGATCCACAGGCATTCACGACGGATTTCAGGGTGCACTGGGCTCAGCATCCGCTAAGACCCGAGTTTGCAGAGAGCACCTATTTCCTGTTCAAGGTAAGGAATGTGGAGACCTGCTGTTTAGAGATGAACATACTAGAGCTCACCGCATGTAGTTTACTGGCCGCTATTTGGGTGTAATGCTCTTATTTGACTAAGATTTTTTTGTATTCAAGCAGTCATTTATAATATGTTAGCCTGTGAGACCCATGTCCTATTTGTTCTTGAAGGGGCCTTGCACATCGTGAGTAAAATGTGGCTTACCAAATCCCACTTTACACTATGGTTTGACATGCCTTTGTAAATGACTGCCACTTTGGGTAGCCCCTGTGTATTGGTAGATGTGTAACCATCTGAAATCCAACCCTGGGTATCTCTTAAACCATGGTAAAGTTAATAGTGGTTCTGTAGGTGATCAGTTGAACCATCGAAACGCATCGAAGATGGTCTTAGGAACTTGGCAACAAATAATGAATTGCTATAATGGGAGACCTGAGGATGGATCAACCACAAAAAGGAGTGCTAGCCGAGAAAGGATACCATGGTGTTGCCTAGAAGTGTGGTCGGGGATATTTATTAAAGTATTTCCTGTCAATCAATTAGTCCTGTCAATCAATCAATTAGTTGACAAGGCTAAGTGTGACGGACAACCAGATGAGAGCAACTAAAATGCAGCGTTGTATAATATTAACCAACTTCAGCTGCTTGTATTGGTTCATTTTTGACCGGTTAAGCTGTTCTATCTTTAAAAGTTTGCACATTTGTAAGAATGGACCATTACTTTGTAGAACATCAGGGCTTTGTTGCAAATTGTATCTAAATTTTGTAAATTTACAAACATAATACTTTTTTGTTAATTATTGGACATTAAGTAAGTGAGTGTAATTTGATAGGCTAAAATCCCCCATTTACTGGACACCTTTTGATGTGTTACTGAAAACAGAGTTAGAATGTTCTGGGCAGAACAGGTTTCTTAGGCAACGGTGTAGGCGGCTCTAGTGTACAGATGGTGAACTTGTCTTACAAGTACAGAATGAGATGAGGGCAATTCCATGATAACGGAATGACTGAGCATAGTTTAATGTGATGTTGTTCAGTGCTATAAAGTATGGTAGAAGAGTGCAGAACAGTAGACCCACTGATTACAGTGGCCCTTAGGTCACAGAGTCATGGTTAGGCAAATAATGGCAAATATCTGCTCTAGCGTTCAAACAGGTGTTATATTCTGGAACACCTGTTGCCACCTGTCGCAGTTAAAGTAATAGATTTTCAGTTATACACTTACTTATTACTTAAAGATCTTCCCTGACGTTTTCATGAACTTCCATAAACATTCGGTTGCTGAAATCCTTCAGATTATATATTTTGTTGACCTACTTTTACATATTTTTGTTATTTACAATAACCATTTTTTTCCGATGGCCCCAATGTATTCTAAAATAGTGAATAAAGTTGCTTGATGGGCCAAGCTATCACTGTTAAAATATTTATTTTTAAGGTGTCTTAATTCATGTCCCCAGAAACTTGGATTTTTTTTGTTTTTAGAAAAGACCCATGTTGCTTGAAGAGCTTGCCGGAGTGTATCTGTCTCACTGGCCAAACAATGGGAAGTAGGCACGCTCAGACTTCTGTCACATCGCGAACATCTCTTCTCATTCGAGTTTGCTATATTTCAGACTCTGCCATAGAAACTGAGTGACCTTGTGTTGTGGTTGTTGTGGCCGTTACAATGCACTCTTTCTCAAACTGTGGGAAAAGACTTTTGACTCACTTAAAATCAACTCACTGCTATCTGAGAATCGCCCCTACTGAATCCTGAATCCCTTATACACAACAAGTTGAGAAGTCCAAAGTGAATACTTTCGAGCGCTACTATACATGAGATTGTAATTATGGGTCAGCTGTACTCACGGGGGAAGTGGTCGAACAGCAGCGGTTTGAGTCAGGATTAACTGGTGTAGCCACATGCACAGAAATGTCAATGTACATTTATGACCTAAAAGTGACTTTTAAACTAAATGTAATTTTAGGGTTTTTAATGTTTCCATTGATTTTAGGTCATTTATTTATCAAATGTCTCATTATACATCATGTTGGGTCAGATGTGGAAATGGTCTTAGTGGCTTTCACGAGGCAAATCTAATAATCCGATTTTATTTTTGGAGTGTGTTCAGATGCATTTTCTGCTGCACATTTTCTTAACAGTATTCAGAACAACCCAGAGTATGACTTAGTGTCATCTTTCAAACATCGTGATCATAGATCAGTTATTCAGTCATTTTGTTCAGGGTTGATCAGTTTGGTTAGAGGATACTTGTAATTTTGAGGGGGCCACTAAAATACTCCTTATTCTTGGGCCACTAGTGTTGCTTTGGTCTTGTGCTTGGACATTGTCCTGCTGAAAGGTGAATTTACTCCCAAGCTTTTTTTTTTATTGGACTGAAACAGGTTCTCTTGCAGTATTCCCCTGTATATCGTTCAGGTTGTTCATCTTTCAATGTTGTCTATATTAGGGCAGTTACTGTGTAATCTGGGTTAATTGAGAGCTTCCTCCGCAAGGGGGTTGAATACCTAGGCAACCAACTCTTCTTGCTGACAATATTTCATCATATCCTGTATTAACTTTTTCGTTCACATGGGTAAGAGTTCCTCTTCTGTAATTCTTTACATATTGCTGTAAATCACAAGCATATCAAAATATATTTTTGAAGAATGGTGTTCCATCCATCCAATGGAGTTGCAGAGACTTGTAGAAATCTATGCCAAGGCGTATTGAACCTGTTTTGGCAGCTTGTGGTGGCCTAACACCTTACTGAGACATGGAGTTATTTTTGCCGGCCTGTGTAAGCAGAGCCGGCCAAGAAGAGCGATTGTCCCGTGTCGGAGTGACTGACTACCCCTTGTTAATTAATGTTGTGGTTAAAGACTCAGAGTACCGCCCAAGAGGTCCCGTGATCAAGGCTGGTCAAAACTAATTCTGTATTTAGGTTTTGTTCAGGATAGACAAACATTTAGCAAACTCTTAAGTAGCTATGTTATATTAAGGCTAAAATAAAACTGGTTATGCATCCATGCATGCTTTTTGGGGTAATATAGGCTACATCACAATCTATTCGGTAGTAAAAGAGGAGGGGTTTCCACAATTTTTCTATTCACTTGACGAAAAAGTCGCTCAAGTCTTATGACTATTCCAAGTAGTAAGTTAGTAGACACAAGTAAGCCTATGACTGGCTAATAACATGTTAAAACGGCCAGTGGCAAAAGCCAAACAGTTCATAGATGCTTTTTGTGATGGTGGTAAACTTAATAAGAAACGTTAGTCAGTTTAACACAATGGTCAGAGGTGTCTAGCAAAATATAGAAATTTGGCTTGATGTAAATGTGTGACAAAATTGTCTAATGTTGAGATGCTGTACCGGCGTATGGCTCCAACGTATAGCTCCATGGGGTAGTGGTTGAAGTCCCAGCAGAAACCCTGGGCCCTAACATCCTGTGTAGCATGTTACTTTACATCTCAATTTAATCTGGGTCATTTTCTTCTCCATCTAGGCCACCAGAGATCCCTATTACCTGGAGGTCGGCCGCACAGTATTGGACAACCTGAACCGCTTTGCCCGGGTCCCCTGCGGCTTTGCTGCCATGAAGGATGTTCGCACAGGGAGCCACGAGGACCGGTGAGATCCCAGAGCCAGGGGAGATTTAATGATGGGCGGTTAACAGAGGTGGAGGTTTTAGTGGCCGAGCAACAATGTGCCAGTCAGGTAGTTAAATCTAAGTGTTTTCTGTGGTGTCAGCCCCCCCGGCCTGCTGACACGTGATTTCACTACCCCTCTCTCTTCCTCCCCCTCCTGTCTCAGAATGGATTCCTTCTTCCTGGCGGAGATGTTCAAGTACCTGTTCCTGCTGTTTGCAGAGGAAGAAGATCTTCCTTTTAATGTTGAGGACTATATATTCACCACCGAGGCTCACCTCCTGCCCCTGTCCCTTTCCACTGCCCCTCGCACCCCCCCACATTCCGCCAACACCACAGAGCCATCGCTGCCACATCTCTCCACCTCTATCAGATCGCTTTGGGTGGGTGTAACAGGATCACCGGCTGGGATCAACTAGAATCCTAATGATACCACTTGAAGGAATATTTACACATATAGTTAGTCATATTTTTGTTCTCTCGATGTATGTCTTAAGTCACAGGAAGAACTGGATGACTCCAACTTTGATTGGACCTGCCCTAACACACGCCTCCTTTTCCCTGATCCCGCCTTCCCACGGAACCTCCGAGATCCAATCAGGAGTGCTGTGGACAAGAGCTGTCCGCGCCCAACCATTCAACGGTAAGCAACCATTTTAATAGTGCCTAAAGTCAAGAATCAGGTTAAATATATATATTTTTTATGAGAGGATATTGTTATTATTGTAGAATATTTTAGCCCAATAATTCTGACCGTTAACATGTCCATCCTCTGGTCCAGCGAGCCGGGGATGGGAGGCCCCCCTCTGAGGGCTCAGGATTTCATGGCCAACAACCCAGAGCACCTGGAGCTATTGAGAAGAATGGGAGTTACCCTTATACACCTGAAGGATGGCAGAGTCCAGCTGGTCCAACACGCTGCACAGGTACCTCAATCCCTGCTCTCTCCCTCGCCCTCAATCCCTGCTCTCTCCCTCGCCCTCAATCCCTGCTCTCTCCCTCGCCCTCAATCCCTGCTCTCTACCTCGCCCTCAATCCCTGCTCTCTACCTCGCCCTCTATCCCTGCTCTCTACCTCGCCCTCTATCCCTGCTCTCTACCTCGCCCTCTATCCCTGCTCTCTACCTCGCCCTCTATCCCTGCTCTCTACCTC